>JANHFO010004046.1:30351-51679 GCA_032468095.1 Pareas carinatus
TCTATCTCATATATTAGTTTCACCTTTTAAGTTGCATTGCTGAAATAAATGAACTTTTGCACGATATTCTAATTTTTTGAGTTTCACATGTATGTGGATGTAGATTAAATAGGGTATGGAATTCTGTGTAAGTGTGATGGTGAAGCACCCTTTTGAAACTGTTATGCTGTTATATATGATGTGATTGTTTCTTTATTTATATCTCACCTTTATTATTTTTATAAATAACTCAAGGCAACAAGCACACACAATTCATATCTATTTCATGGCAACTTATTTTACATATTACCAATTTGAGAGATTCCAGGGGTGACCCTGGATAAGAATTTTGGAACTGTAATCTCAATATATTTGGAGGACATTAAAATAGTATAAGATAGTTCCATTCAATGTATTGACCTTGAACCTAGGATTAAGGATTCCAATGCTATGCTGGTGTTACTGACAATTTTGTATTTTCCTTTTGATGCAGATGGCTTTCATTAAGCAAGGCCCATCCAATTCTGTTTAGGATGCTGACTTCATCCAGCAGTGGCTCCCAGGTTATTCAGAACATGGAAGAAGGTAATGTAACTAATAATAAATTCAGAAAGCTATAATTGTCTGTGTTGTTGTTCCTTTATCTCAGGAATAAAACTATGCAGTACATTGGGCTTAGTGATTTATAGAAGCTGTAAAATTAATTAGAAGAGTAAAATAATCAGAATTCTTTTTTTAGTTTTCTGTTGGTGACAAAGCTCTATACCAAAAATGTTTTGGCTAGATCTTACTGGGTAATTACAAACTTTTCTTTCCAAAAGAAATTTAGATGAAACAAACAAATAAATAAATATGGGAATATGAAATGACTGAAGAAAAAATAAACTTATCCAGTTGATCTGCCATGCTGTATTTGCATGGAAAATTAATTAATTTTAACTTTGGGTAGTACAGCAAAGTATGTTAATATGTACTTGGCGTACTGTCATGTGTGACTGACTTGAAAAATAATAGAGTTACTTTTCCTTTTTCCTTTTTCAAAAAAGTTTCCTTGGTAGTCTAATTGTTTTTTCTTTCACAGGACATTTCCCTATTCATGTGAATAATGGTGTGTTGTGGTAACCTGTATGCTTTTTCATATGACTACTTGTCTGCTCTGTTACGTTTCTTCCGTCTTTATTGGAGAATTAATGAAAAACTTACATTAACATTTTCTGGCAATACTGAATCATTCCTCTTAATGGTACTAAATGGGTTTATACTATTAAACAAATCAAACATGTCTTATTAACCAAAATGCAAATTATGTACATGCACTGTTTTTCATAATCAAGAACTAGTTAATTATCTGTAATTTTATATCCTCTTGGCTTCTTGGTGTATGCTTGCAATTTATTTATTGCATTTATATCTACCTCTGAGCACTCAAAAAGCTTTGTTCTCCCTATGTGGGATTTTAAAAAACAATTGGCTCAAAACATCGTATTTAGATGAGAACTTGAACTCTTAATCTTAGTACCCTGGTTTGTCATCCGTCAGAAGTTCTTATGCACTTACTTGCTTTCTGCCAGTGGAATACCATACATTTCCTTCTTTGCTGACCAATCTAAACAAATTAGACCCTCTCCGGCAGGCATGAAATGTTTGGAAATAAATGTCAAGTCCAACAGTATATTATTTCATCCATTCATCATATTTATACTTTCTTTAGAGGATTTATTCCATTTCTTACCTTGGTCTTATTTTTCTTTTTTCTTTTTCATTTTGTATCTCACTAATTCTTTTGGCCAAAGCAAAGCCCCTTCTCCCCAAGGGTGCTCCCCCAAAAGGGTCTTATCTTCTACTTGCCCTTCTTCATCAGTGTTAAAGGGGAGATCAGATAATTTCATTTTCCATTTGGAATCTTCTTGCATTGCTCCACAGTAAAGTTGGACAGAAAAAATATCCACGGCATGCAATGCTTCACATTGAAAGGAAAATAATTGCTTCTGGTACATGTGCATGTAGCATCTTTCAGAAACACTTTAAACAGAATGCTTTTTGTCTTGCGCAGTTCTTGGAAAGATGCAGCTGCTTTAAGCAGCTGCCCACAGTTGCCACATGGGTGTTTACAATCCCTACTATTATTTCTCCCACAGTCTCCGCAGGAGGAGATTTGGTTGCTGCCCCCACTATTTTTTAACAGAGAAAATTATTTCTGTGTCTTTACTTGGAAAAGATCGGTGAAACCTATTTCCATCATTCTGTAATGAACAGAGTGGCTAAGATGTGTGATAGGTTACAGCCTTTTTTCAGAAACAGACTATAGATTTCACAATAATGGACAAGTTGTTTATTATGCATTTAGTTTTAATCCTAGTTATTCCCCCTCCTTTTATATATGCTATTTCCTATTTGCTCAGTATTGAATATTATATGTTTATAATTGGAAGGTGCTTTGATATAAATAAAGAATTATGCAGTTAATGCTAAGGAATTGAGACTTGAAGACAGGAGAAAGAAAAAGAAAATCTGACTAAAACTTTCAGTTTAAACCAGTTATCTTCTAGGTGTGATAGTGGCATGTGTATGATGTGTGTGTGTCCACACATACAGATACACACTGCAGGCAGAATGAAATAGAACTCAGAATACAAAGAAATAATTTGGATCAATCTACAAGTTCGTCCTTGACTTACGACCACATTGGAGCCCAACATTTCAGTTGTTAAGTGAGCTTTGCCCCATTTTACAACTTTTCTTGTCACACTTACGTGAATCCCTGCAATTGTTAAGTTAATAACACGGTTGTTAAATGAATTTGGCTTCTCCATTGCTTGTCAGGAGGTCGCAAAAGGGGACCACGTGATCCCAGGACACTACAACCGTCATAAATATGAGTCAGCTGTCATGCATCCAAAGTTTGATCTCATGATTATGGGGATGCTGCAGCAGTCATAAGTGTGAAAAATGGTCATAAGTCACTTTTTCAGCGCTGTTGTAACTTCAAATGGTCACTAACTGAACTCTTGTAAATTGAGAACTATCTGTATAATATAAATTTTTTAAAAAGATTCCAACTCTCCTCTAAGTCCACATTTCTATAGGTGCTATTCCCATCTGATTCTCTTACATTTCCTTAGATTCATGTTTTTTTCTTCTTATCTAATTGGAGCCAGATTGGGAGTGATGTCTGTGAAAGGCAAAATGCCGATTGCCTCCCCTTTTATCTTAACACTCCTGATTAATTTCTCAGAACTTAAATGTATTAGGTTGAAGTTTTATAAATCTTTATTTATTTGATAAAGTAAGTCAGGATTTGAATAAGATTGTTTTATTGAATCAAAATTAGTTTTGAAACTGATCCGATTTGTTTTATTGTTCTAAGTCATCCATTTTTAATGATCCTTTTTTATTGGAGTGTGACATTTTGATTAAAGCACAACTGGTGACAGCTGTGATTGAGATGTGTCAGAAAACTCATCTAATTTGTTTACAAAAATCTAAATGTGCATTTTTGGATGTGTATTGGTATCCTATTAGCTATGTAAAGGTAAAGCTGCTCCTGGCTTAAATTTTCTTGCATTTTCAGAACAAATTAATATGCATATGTATGTACAGGAATCTCATTTGAATATTTATTTTGGAATGATAAAACTTTATTACCGGGCAACACTCAAGAGTGGACCACAATATCCAAATATTCTTGTATGATCCTTCATGATTTTAACGGTATTGTTTTGTTCTTTTTAAATCCCTTTTTAAACCCTTCACAGGGTTGTGAAGGATTAGGCAGACTGAAATTTAAATTTGAAATAAATAAATATGTTTTTCTAGATTTTTTTAAAATTAAAATGTTGCAGAAATGAGAAAGCTGCCATTCATTATTAAATATATTTATACTCAATGGAATTGAAATGAACCTGGCCAACTTTTTGCTTTTCAGCTATTCTTTGCATGACTTCTGCTTACACTTCTGCTTTTCAAAAGTACAGTACTATAGCGGTCGTTGGTCAGATTTATCCCATTAAATATTTCTGACTGGGTTTTATTTTGTTTCAGTGCGAAATAAACTGAGAGAGATAGTGGGAGCATCGACCAATTGGAGGTATGGTACTGTATATGTAAACCATGGTGCAGTTGCATTTCTTAGAGGTGAAAGAGGGCATTACAATATATTCTTCCAGATTAATATTGGCCTGTAGCTGCTTAACAGAGTAAACCTATGATTTAACTGACTAATGGAGGAAAGCGAGTATGTGAGACCCACAGGCCAGTTAAGTGCAAATGGGGTTTTATACATGCCTCAACTATCAAATTTTGCCTCTGAAATCTGATAAACTGAGGTTTGGTGCTGGACTTGATGGTACAGATTTTATTTTCTAAATAAAACACACGTCTTTGGGAAAACCCAGCGTTGTTGCTATCATCCTCAAAAAGCAAAAGGTTCTTGAAACCGCTATTGGCAAAGATTAACTATTAGTTCTCAGCAACTTCTTCTGGTCATGTTTATCATTCTGATTGTTTTTACTCATGTGGCATAATCTGATTATGCCTTTCCCTTCCTCCAGAGACCATGTGCAAGCAATGAATGAAAGAAAAGCCTTACATACACTCCTTGCTAAAACCCAGGCTGACCTGCCCCCTAGGAAGATGAAAGACAGCTACATAGAAGTCATCTTGCCTTTAGGAAGTCAGCCCGAAATAAGAGAAAAATATCTCAATATGCAAAACACTGTCAGGTAAAACATAGGCTACTTTAAGTTTTCAATAAACTAAAACACTTGGTTGTGTGGTGCTGTATCATGCATACAGGTTAATTGCTGTGTAATATTTTAGGTTTGGTCGAATTCTTGAAGACCTTGACAGCTTAGGAGGTATGTGGTACTTATATAATTTTTTCTAGTGATCTGATAAATTGGAAAAATGTGAACATATTTGGATAACATAACATCTATACCATTGTTAACTAAACATTTTGCATAGGAATAGCTTGAAACTTGGTTGCTCTGTTTTTGAACCACTGAAATGATATTACAATTTGCGTTGTTCTCAATGACGACAGTTCCTTGGGCAAGATGAAAATTGGTAATGAACTGACTCAGTGGGATCAGTGAAGGAAAGTAGAAAAATTGGTTCATCTTTTGAATTTTCTTCTCCCCATCTATTCTGAAAGCAGTTATCATGATTAATGAATGAAGTTGAGTTAGTTAGTTAGAACTCCTTTAAAAGTACAGATAACATTATTGTGACTTCCTGCTTTATGTATTATTTGTAGCAATGAAAAATGCTTCTGGAATAAGTGTGCCGTGTGCTTTCTACTGCCATTTTTTGCTTTATTGATTTATCACTTGTATACCAGCTTTTTATTTGTATAAACTGTATAACAATTTAAACATAAAAAATGAAAGCATAATAATAAGTTGTATGTAATCCAAATTTAAAAAACAGTATAATCAATTAACTGTTAAAAGTTTGGCAGCAGTTTTTGCTGTTTTCTTGCTAAGTTATTTTAAGTCTTTCCGAATAGTTGTTTACAATAGAAGAGAATATATATACATCAGGATTGAACTGTCAAGTCCTTGGTGATTTTTGAGCTTGTTTGCTTGCAGATGTTTCATTATCCAACTAGGTAACATCTTCAATGTTAGAAGGGAATGGGATTTGCTTGACCCTAATGCCTTAATCTACCAATACAGACTATGAAGAAGTAAATTACAGCCTGATTAATGAAGTACAAAGGAGAAAACAACACCCCTAACAACACTGAGAGGGAAAACCACTGTACAATATTACATGTTGTAATAAATAAATTACTCTACGAGTCTTAATTTGGCAGACTGAACTCTCTTTAATCGTATTTTAAGGGAGGTAGTCTACTAACTTTGCACATTTAAAAATGTCTTTGAATGATACAAAGGTCATGCTGAGATATTTTCTTCGCTCCTTAAGGGAAATATGTATGTTCTAAGAGCAATTAATACAGCACCTTGTATTTATTTATTTGTTTACAGTTCTCATTTGTTATACTCACACAAAACATGAAGCTACTCTGAGTTCTCCTTTATCAATTGTTACAGCACTCGTGGATAAAATTGGTAAGTGTTCAGTTATTAAAGGCTTGATAACTGTCTAGGAAGTTTACTCTGTGTTAATCAATGAAAAAGACCTGAGATGTTGGGAGGGAAGGTGCAGAAGAGAAGACAAAGCCCTCTTGACACGTTTAGATGAACGTTTTCAGGGATACCCGTGCTCTGCTATAGGTTTTGTTCAACTTTGCTTGGTTTTGTTATTGATATTTTTTGGTGGTAGAGATAATTGTTATGTTTAAGGATTTGCAGAGATAGTGTGTTAACAATTAAAGAGTTTTTTTCAGAGAAATTGTTAGAGAGAGGTGTGACTATTGAAAGCGTTTTAAAGGTATGATGAGTATTGTGGGATGTTTGTTTTGAAAGGATGAATTTTTTTTTTAGTTGGTGATAGATAGATTGGACTTTATTGATTAACACGCCACCTAAGTGGTTAAAACCACCTTTGGCAATGGAAATTACACAGAAGCAGTATACGACTTTCTGACACGATGTAACGATGTGCATCTTAGCAAGGAGTTGCTTTAGATCTGTGAATCAATAGCTGAACTCTGCACAAACAGCTGAAATTCACCCCTCCGCTGGAGCACCTCTTTGAGCTCCTGCAAATTGCAGGGGCTGAAGGCAGCCTCCGTCCACCCCTGCCACTCCTGCTGCTGTTCTTCCTGCAATGTTATGCGGTAGCACTGTGGAGGACTGTGTATAACACCGCCGACCAGCTGATTTAGCTGCAGCTGGCTCTCAGCCGATAGGCCAGAGGCAGCTTGTCCCGCCTAGCGGCCTCCCCCATCCAGCTGAGTCTTCTGCCAGCTTTGGGCTCTCTCAAATATGGTGCCGGCACAGAGAAGAACAGGCATCGGGGCGGCTTGTCCCATCGGGAGCGAAGGTTTCTCCCATAGGAGCTCGGCCACACAGGTGAGGCTTCTACCGCCGGGTGGCCTCCCCTTCCCAGCTGAGGCTTCTCCCGGTGGCTTTGGCCTCTCTCAGCCATGCTGCTGGCACGGAAAAGCAAAGTGGCCGTTAAATTCTGCCGATCACCTTTGCCTGTGTGAAGTAAGTAAATGCATGCGCAGTCGGTCCGTTGTTTGTGTAAGCGCATGCGCAGTGGTTTTTTTCAAAAAAAGTTAAATAACTGTTAAAAATTAATATTCTGAAAAATCATTTTTTTAGTGAGCGTCTAGCTGGCAAGACCAAGGTGTGTAGCCAGTTTCATCTCTCAAATGTGAATGGTTTTCAAGAAATTGTGATGAGTCAGATAGTCAGTCAGTCAGTTAGGGAGTCTGAGTAGATGAATGAATCGTTTTTGAGAAATATACTATTAGATTACACATTTTTAGTATGATATTTGTTCCTGCTTGAGAGAGAGAGGGAGGGAGGCAGGGAGGGAGGGAGGAAGGAAGGGAATAAGACGAGAGAGAAAGAAATGTATTACTTGCTGGCTTAAATTATACAGACTTTGGATATTAAAGAAACATGGTTTTACACCTCAAATACTAGTGTAGTGGTAGCAATTTGCAATTTCATACAGAACACATTGTTTTAGAAACAGTACAGGGTTTTGATTTTTTTTCAAGACTGCTCCAGGCTTGGTCAGTCCTGAGGGCATAACCCTAAACTGGAAGAGCATGACTAAGTTGAGTACATTTTTCTAAGTAAATTTCTAAGTAATTCGATTTGGCTTTGCCACAACTCACCTCGCTGACTCATCAGGCGGCGAGTCTCCTGGGAGATGCACCAGTTGAACTCCTGCTGTTCACACACACTTTCCAATACGATCTTGCCTACCATGGATTAAAGTCTTAGTCTTAAAGATTAAATATTAAACTCTTACTCGAGGGCTCAGCCTGAACTGGGCAAAGTGCAATGTTGTTTCGTGCCAAGCAGGAACACCACTGCCTCCCCAGAAACCTTTTCTTCCCCGAACTGCTGAAAGCGGGGAGAAGCTGTGTCAAAAGTGGGGAGGAAAGGGACGGAACAAGGAGGAAGATAAAAGGGCAGCCAAAGCCCTTGTCTATCCTCCTACCAGTAGTGTGAGGCTGAAGAGGCACCATCCCATCACCAGGTTGGCCTTGGCGGTGAAGGCCGACATCTTTACTTTCGGTAACAGCACTGGCGCGAAGAGCAGCAATGAGGGAGACACATACAGGCCACACTCTGGTGCTTCAGTGCTCTGGTGGGTTGTCCTTTGTTGGGCTGTGCTTTGGCATTTCGGTGCTCTGACGGGCCATTCTTCGGTGAGCTGCTCTCTGACACTCTAGCAGGCCATTTGTTGTCAGGCCTTGCTGTGGCACTCCGATGTTCCAGCGGGCTGTCCTTCAGCAAGCGGTGTTCCAGCGACCAGGTGGGCCTTTGTCGTTCTGCGCTCTGGCAAGCTGTCCTTCAGCGAGCTGTGCTCCAGTGCTCTGTCGGGTCATTCTTTGTTGGGCCACGCCCTGGCACTCCAGTGAGCTGTCCTTCAGGGAGCCGTGCTCTGGCGTTCCAGTGCTCTGCTCTCACCCACTGCTTTGGCGGGCCACCCTCTGCCCACTTAATATTAACTCCACTTAATATAGTGTTGAAGCCCGAGCCCTGAGGACCACCCAAATTTTCCCACAGACCACTAGTGGGTTCTGGCCCACAGGTTGGCGACCGCTGTATTAGGGGACATTTTGTGAGAAATTAAATGTAGTATCTCATTTTTCAATGTCTTCAATGTTTATAAATATATAATGCAAAGTATCCAGAGTTGTCTTGTAGGGGAGCATAATAAATAAATGAATTCATTCATTAATGCAGAAAAATTCTGACTAAACTAGCGATTTGGATGCACAAAAAATGCACTGGGAGGAATGAATTAAGATTTATAGCACTGTTTCCCTTCCAGTTAGAAATTACTATGTGATTATGCCCTTTGTTGAAGATGATTATGCCCTTTGCAGCTTGGAATGATACTTATCTTTAACTGAGTATGTCTTATGGAATATAGTGTGAAGGGGAAGTTGTGATTTGATTATCTAAATTGAACCCAGACTGCTTCCATTGCTCCTCTTAGTTTTTGTCTAGACTATGTGAACAGGAGGGGCTGATGTTTCATGCATATACATGAAACGTCTAGACTAACTCAGCACCATTCTACTATGTGGCCCTTATCCATAGTGATTGCCCTCAGATATGTCTGTATATTCTTGCATGTAGAGTTCCAGTAGTGTTGATTCTAGTAGTCTCTTGACCTTGGAATGCAATTTGTTGTGTAGAAATACTGCTTTTTGAAGTCCCCTCCCCCCTGACTTTTGGATTGTGGAAAGCAGAGTTGCAGTCTGATGTCCAAAATCTTAGTCTTACCTGCCACCCAATTCCTCTCATACTCTAATGCTTTTCTTTTTTCCTTTTGTATATATTTTTATTCGTTCATAATAAAACATAATAATTATCTCAACACAAACCTACCATCTGGGGATACACCAATCTCAATAATATCATTTATATTATTAATCTTTCTAATACATTTGATTCCTACTCTTTCATTCTTCTTTTGAGCCATACTTAGAATAAACTCCAAATTTGAAAATAATCTGAATCTTCTTTTTCTTTTATTCTCATAGTCAATCTGTCTATTTCTGCACAGTCTAATTTTTTTTATTATTTCTTCTGGTGATAATTCTTTTTTCCAATTTTGTGCAAAAACAATTCTCACCACCGTTAATATATGTACAGTTAGATATATATATATATCGCTTATCAATTTTTTCTGGAATCATACCTAATAAAAAAGCTCAGGTTTAAATTCTATCTGTATTCTTAATGTCTCTCTTAGCCAAGTATAAATTCTATTCCAATATTCTTTAGCAAGTCCACCAAGTCGTGCTTTACATTTACATTTCCAACATTTATCAGATACATCTTTAAATGTTTTTGCCATTCTTATAGGTGTCATGTGCCATCTATAAAACATTTTATATAAATTCCCTTTATATGTTGTTGATTTTGTCAGTCTATCATTAATTTCCCATAGATTTTGCCATCTATCTAAATTTATAGCATATTCAAAATTCTTTGCTCATGTTATCATTGTTCTTTTAACTTGTTCAACTTCCATTTTTAAATTTAACAAAACATTATACAACTTATTTATTAATTTCTTATCAGAAGTTAATAACAACTTATCAAGTTCTGCCTGTTCCTTATAAAATTCATATAATTTAACATCTTTTTCAAATCTTGTTTTCATTTGCAAATATGCCCACCACGTACGTTTCATACCCTGATTTTCCATTTCTTGTCTAGTTTTCAAATTTCCATCGATATCTAGAATATCTTTATATGTTCGCATTTTTTCCCAGTCAAACAAATTTGGATGAACAAAGGCTTCCATTGTTGAAAACCAACCTGGAATTTCCAGATATATTGTTTTATTTTTTGAAACACATTTCTTATGTAGTGGTTTTGAAAATACTTATGAATCTTATTTTTCCCATACCACAGAAAAGCATGCCATCCTAACTGCAAGTCATGTTCCTTTAAATATAACAATTTTTTATTCCTAAATAGTATCCATTCTTTAATCCATGTTAATGGTGATGCTTGGTAATATAATGACCATTCTGGTAAACCAAAACCTCTATTAGTTTTACTATCTTATAACATTTTCATCTTAATTCTCGCTTTTTTACCTTGCCGTGTACATTTTAGGATTAAAGAGTTTAAGTTGTC
Source organism: Pareas carinatus (assembly GCA_032468095.1). Classification (NCBI taxonomy): domain Eukaryota; kingdom Metazoa; phylum Chordata; class Lepidosauria; order Squamata; family Pareidae; genus Pareas; species Pareas carinatus. Next base: position 41,088 of record JANHFO010004046.1, read on the forward strand.
AAAATATTCTTTCTCCAATTTTATAGGCATCATCTGAAATAAAAATAATATTTTTGATAACATGTTCATTTTAACTGTAGCAATCTTCCCTAAAAGTGACAGTTGTAAGTTCTTCCATCTTTCTAAATGTAATCTTATTTGATTCAGTAATTTAATATGACTAACTTCTTTCAAAGTTGAATATCTTGCTGTTATATAAATTCTTCAATATTTCACTTTTTAAACTATTTGTAAGTCTATTTTTTTCTTAGTGTGGTCTTTTTTGTTTCTCTGTGAGATTCTTAACTATCATTTAGTTCTTTTTTTTCATTTTCAATCCTGTTATCTCTCCATACGCCTCTATTTCTTTTAATACTTTTGGGACTGTCTTTACCGTCTTTTCCAAGATAAATACCAAATCATTTGCAAATACTTGCAATTTAAATACTTCCCTTCTTTTTTTTAGTCTCTTAATCTCTACATCTTATCTTATATTTCTATTTAACATTTCTAATGTTTAAATGAATACTAATGTTGATAAAGGACATCCTTGCCTTGTACCTTTCTTTATATCAAAATCCTCAGTTAACTCTCCATTTACTATTATCTTTGCTTTTTGTCCAAAATATATTGTTTCAATCATTTTTATAAAGTTTTATCCAAAATCGATCATTTTCAAATGTTGACTCATAAATTGCCAAGAGAAGTTTTCAAATGCTTTTTGAGCATCTAGAAACAACAGTGCTAGTTGTTTTCCTAGGTGTAGTTCGTAGTATTCCAAAACATTTAATATTATTCGTAAATTATTTTTAATTTGTTTCTTTGGTAAAAAAACATTTTGATCTTGATGTATAAATTTCATTAATAGTCTTTTCAATCTCTCCGCCATTATTGATGCAAAATTTTTGTAATCCGCATTTAAGAGTGAAATTGGACAATAGTTCTTTATTTGTGTCAGATCTGTATCCTCTTAAGGTATTAAGATTATATTTGCTTCTAACCTCATCTTAGGAATTTTGACTTCCAACAAAAGGTCATTATATATTTCTTTTAGTGGTATATTTAATGTTCGTTGTAAAGTTTTATACCATTACACTGGTAGCCCATCTGGTCCTGAAGTCTATTCATTTTTCTGGCTTTTTCTGGCTTTTATCAGTTCTGTCATATTTATTTCTTCATTTTAACATAGTTCTGTTTCGTTCTGAAATTTTCAGTAACTCGTTTTTCTTTAAATATTGTACTATTTTATCTGGTAGCATTTTTTCTTCATCATACAATTTTGAATAATATTCCTTAATTATCTTTTTTATTTGGTCATTTTCACATTTTAAGACTTTTTTCATCTTTCAGATTATTTATCAATTTCTTTTCCTTCTGTTTTTTTATTCTATAGGATAGCCATCTTCCCGGCTTATTTGCATTTAAAAAAATTGTTTAGCACTTTTTAATTGTTGAGTCAATTTTTCTGATTCCATCAGATTTAATTTGTGTTTAATTACTTCCATTTGTCGTTTAAATATTTTTTCCTGATGTTCTTTGTAGTTCAAATCCCATTTTTTAAAGTTCTTCTTTCAATACCTTACATTTTTTATTTTTCTCTTTTATTTCTCTTTGCCATATACATTATGGCTTTTCCTTGAAAGCATGCTTTGCTGTATCCCATACATTTTAAAAATTTCTATCTTCTTTTTTATTTTCTTTTTAAAAATTCCATTTCTTTTTTTGTCAATTCAATAAAAGTCTTTTTCTTTTAATATAGCTTTATCTAACATCCACCTTACTTTTTTCCAGTCCTTTCCATCACATTTTTATTGAATTATGATTTGCTCAAATATTTGATTCAATATCAATGTCCTCTATCATTATCCTTAATTCCAAAGTTATCCACACCATGTCGATTCTGGACCAAAACTTATGGCTATTTAGATAAAATGTAAATTGTTGGTTTTTTTGGATTAACCTCCGGTTCAGTGTTGCAGTGAAAGCAAGCTGAAAGACCCCACCTCCAGTCTCGAAGTTTGAATTCCTCTCACCCAGGGACCCGCAGAGGTCCAAAAGTCGCCCTGTAGAGGCAACGGAATAGAAGAGAACCTCTAGGAGCCAGGATCAGGCAACGGCTGATCCTGGTGAGCAGAGAGACTCTTCACATGTCTGGGAGGAAGACTGCCTTCAAGCAGCTCCAGCTTCAGATGAACCGAAAGAAAAAAGCAGAGTCACAGTTTTTAAATTGCAGAGCAGTTGATTGTCAACCAGCCAACCAGAATGGGTGAGCTTGCTTACGATGCCCCCTTCTAAAAGACTAATGATAAAAAACCCTAATTTTGGGAAGAAATAATGAAATAAACTTTCCCAAAAGAAAAAATGGTGACTTAACACAAAAGGAAAAAATTCTTGGAATATCAAAGACTGAAAATGCTATAAAAGACTATAAAGTACTATAAAAGATTGAAATTATATTTAAAATACTGCATGAACTTTTTAAACAGTGAAAAAAAATCCTTATCTACAAAAATTTGGAAAGGAAATTAGCAATGAAGACAATGTTTTAAACATTTGAAAGAATAGGAGGACATCTAGTGGTTAAGGTGAAGATTACACATTGGGAAAGTAAAACAGAATTTGAGTGGTCTTAGAAAGCTATCTAGAAAAGTGATTTTGTATAAATAAAAGTACAATACAAAAATATTTTGATTTTTGTGAAGTGAAATAATTGAAAACTTTTAAAAGGCAGCCATTTAAAATGAGCAGATTTGCAAAAAAAAAAACCAGCATCAATACCAACATCACCAGATACTGGACAGAGCTCCGGAGCAGCAATGTTACAAAGAGAGAAACCAATGGAAGCCCAGAAGATTATCCAAGATAGACTACAAATTATACATCAATCAGTCTAAGACAACCTTGAGAAAATGAAAAATGAACTTAAAAGCATACATGAGAGCATTACCGAAAGCATCACTAAAAACTATGAAGAAACCAGAAAGAATATTGAAAAGAATATCAAACAAATGCAAGATATAAAGGATAAATCTGACATACAACCACAGATGATTATTAAAAATGAACAAAGGATTGGTAAGATAGAAGTAAAATCTGAAGAAAGTGGAAAACAGATGGATGTGCTGATCAAAGACAACCTTAAATTAGGACAAGTCAACCAAAAATTAGAAGGGGCTGTGACTGCATTAGAAATGGAAGAGGTGATATATTATTTATTTTTTCAAAATATTGAAGAAGGAAAAAGTGACAACAGTACATGAATAATTATGGATTTGTTGGTGGAATTATTAGAGATTGAGACAGATGAAATGCAAAATAAAATTGATGAAGTTTTCAGAATGAATACAAATTACAAGAAGAAACAACTTTCAAGAGAAGTGCATGTGAAATTCCTGAGGAAATTGAGAGAGGGGATATTGTAAAAAGTGAGAGATCAACCATTGATGTACAAAAAAAAGGGTGTTGAAACAGATTCCTAAACGAATAAGAGAAAATAGAAGGAAATACCACTTTTTAACAACTAAATTGATTCTGAATCAATTTCAGATGGTTAATGCCAGAATATTGATCAATTGCAATAATACTAGATACTACCTGAACTTGACCTTTAAAGCAGCTGACTTTGCAGAATGCCATAGAGCATTCTTAGAAGAAGGACAAACCCAACCAGATCAACAAACTGAAAAGGAGAAGCAGAAACAAGATCAAGGTTCAACAGAGATGCCAAGAGAAAAAAGAACAACAAGAGCAGTACAACCAAGATATAAATAAGAAACCAACATGGAAAGAGAAAGTGAAATATTTTCAGTGAATATAAATGGACTAAATTCTCTAAAAAAGAGAAATATAACTTTCAAAAAACTATTAAAATTAAATATGAATATAATTTGCTTACAAGAAAAACATAATCAAACAATAATACAAAATATTGGAATATCTAAAAATTGGAAAACTTTATTATTCTCTGGCAAAAAAAAGAAAAAGAGGATTTGCGGTATATATTAAAGAAGCAGTAAACTCAAAAATGGTCTACAGAGATGAAGATGGAAGAATATTTATGATAGAAACAACACTATATCAAAAACAAATATTGTTAATAGTTATATATGCACCAAATGATAAACAAAAAAAATTCTACCGAAAACCGCATGAAAAAATAATAGAATTGGAATGTAATAATATATGCATCGTGGGAGATTTCAATGCAGTTGTGACAGGAACTTTGGACTATAAAAGTAGCAAAGACGGAAAAAGAGGAAGGAAAAGATTGCCAAAAATGTTTTTTTTACAATGACAGAAAAAATAGTTCAAGATGTACTCTGATGCTTTTCTGAGTACTAGAGTTGTTGGGTGCATGTCAGATTCTAGGTTGGTGTGTAGAAAGAGTAATTTCCCAAACACTTACTGGGCTCTGAATGAAAAGAACATCCATGGTGCTGGGGACGTGTTTGAGATTACAAAGTAGCATGACATGGATGGCACAAAACAATGAGGCAACCATGAGTAGGTATGTTATAATCAAGGTGAGGTTTTCTGAAGGAAGAAAGAAAAATGAACTTAGGAAAAAACTTACATCAGTTGCTGAGAAAGACCCTTTGGTCTAGCTTAGCATCCCCTCAATGAGGCATCCTTCAGAAGTATTGGACTGACAAATCCCATCAACCAGCTATCCTTGCAAAGAAAGGTGGGAATTGCAACCATCTGAATGAAGGAGTATTGGAGTATTGGTTGTGGAGAAGCCTGTCATTTTCACTGCCTATGTTAGCTTCCTCTTCTTCATTAATGGCCATTTTACCTTAGCATAGCCCAAGAACTAATCTTTTTTTCTTCAGAACTGAATTTCTTCAACAGAATCTTCCCAAGGTCTGCAGTCTAATAGTGTAGAGTTAGATCACTTGCTGTATTTTGGATTTCGGATTATACTTTCCATTATACCTAGCCAGCATGACTAATGGTGAGGACTACTGAAAATTATAGTCCCAATCACACCTGAAAAACATCAGGTTGCCTGTTGTTACAATAGCCAGTATGTCCAGAACCAAATTGAATCATTTTCCACATAAATGAGGCTGGACCTCTGGCCAGAAGCCATGCATCCCATCTGGCTTAAAATAGTCAAGATTACCATTTTAAAGTGAGGCAAACAATGTCAGACTCAAATGGAGCTACAAGAAATCACTTAGGAATATTCAGGAATATTGAAAAGTGGGGAGTTTGTGCATATTGACAGTAGCAACTCTAATTTTCCCAGTGGGGACAATATTGGCATGGTCGAGCCGGTGAATGGTTTGAACCATTTTGGGGAGCTGAGTAAGGCAAAAACTGATTTAAAACTGAAAAAAACCATATAAAAAGCCAATTTTTCACCCAGTCCGATTAGTCACCTTTTTATAAGGAAAGGTTATTTAAGAAGCAAGTATATATAACTGCTTGAAAAGATTTTGGGTCAAAGAATGGGGGTTTTGCAGTTACTTTGCAGAGACTACAGAAGTCCTCAACTTATAACAGGTCACTTAGCATCCATTCAAAGTTACCAGGGGCCACCCAAACAATACTAATGATCTAGTTCCAAAATTCTGACAGCCACTCCCACCACATGGTTATGGAACTGGATTTCAAGTGTTAGAGACTGACCCACATTTATGGCTGTTTGCAGTATCCTGCAGTCATATGATCACAAATTAAGATTTTTTGTGAAAACTAAGTTACTTCCATTTTTCAGCAAAAACACATAGGAAATAATGGTTCACTTAATGCTGTTCATAAAAATGGATCTGGTCAAGTGGTGATCCACTTTACAGCCATCAGAACTTAACAATTGTAATGAGCAGGTTGCATTATGGTCAATGGCTACCTATACCAAGTTTCATTACCATGTAAGCAATCATGCTTATAATTTCAAAGTGAGTGCCAAGTGCTTGGTTTTGGAGCAATTTTCTGATTTATAATAAAGAGGAACTGCATTACAAAAACATGTGGCATATATCTCTCCTGTTAGACTGGACTTGTCCTTCTTACATTGGTTCATTTTTTCCACAGATGCCTTCATCTTACTGGATGTTTCTCTTTTAAAATTTCCCCCCCTCAAGAGTGTTTGCAAAGTTTGGGATATTCTCTGAGTTTGCCAAAGCTGCTGCTTCATGAGAGATGCTATTCTGGCTATATAGCATATAGAATGATCCAACTTATCCCCAATAGTATTAAGAAAAGAATTTTTATTAAGTCTTTCTAAATGAAATGTCTGTAGTACCACCAATCTTGTACCCTGAGATCCTTTTTAACATTAATAATATACATGTTTACCTTCAGCCATTAGGCTATACTTACCTCTAGTTTTGTCCATTAAGCTGTATTGTCATTTTATCACTATTCTCTTTCCTATTCTATCCTTTTAAACCCAAATGACATTAAAAGGGCCACAGTTGACACTTGCATTAGCTTTTTCTTTTCACAACTATTTGATACAAACAAAAGGTCAAAATCTCCAGTGTCAAAGTATTATTCTATGATGTTTAGCACATTGTGTTTGTTAAAGTGTTTTCCTTTGATAATTTCAAGAATTCTTCAGACTAGGTGTCTACAATAATTTGGCAAGACTAAGCAATAATCTGACTTGTTGATGTAGAATCTAGTCAGATTAATATTGGACATAAATTCATACGTGATTTCTTTGAAGTTTGGTAATATGGTAGCCCACAGCATGCTCTTAATAGTAAAAATATTCATGCTAAACCAGACTGGGCACATTTAAGCTATATGCAACATCTAAATTATGTGTTCTTTGTACTTCATTTGACAATGATTACTGAAAATGGATAATTCTGACAGAACTTGTGCAGCTTAGCTCTCAGTCTCTCTCACTCCCCAAAATTTTAAATATGACACTTTTTCAGAAGAAGGTTATTTACCTTTGAGGGAAGCATCTGATTGATCTTCTGTAGTTTCAGAAGCTAAGCAAGGTTGAGTATAGATAGTACTTTGATGGGAAACTTCAAAGAATCCCAGGGTAGTGTCTACACCATTGTTTCTCAGCCTCAGTGACTTTCAGATGTGTGGATGTCAACTCCCAGAATTCTCCAGCCTAGCAGTCCACACACCTGAAAGTCACTGAAATTGAGAAACATGAGTTAGACTGAAAAGTTGAAGGTAGTTTCAGAAAGTGGAAATGATAAATTGCTTTTGTACCATTTCTAAGAAAATCCCCTGAATGTGTTCATGAAGAAGACTTGACCTCAGATTAGGACTCTGCAATGTTATTTTCAGGCACCAGGTGGCATTGAAGGTCACAAAGCAATCCAAACAGTGGCTCAGGTGGAGAACCTACTCTGTGAGCACTTCAATTATCTAATTAATCAAAAATATTAGGAAGGCTGAGCTGGAGTGTTAGGATAGACTGGACACAATCCAAGTTTTGCTTACTTGAGTATTGGCTTCCTCTGCTCCCCACCCTCACCTTCAAAAGCAAATATTCATGACAATGGAAAGGAAGTTGAGAATTTTGATTTTAATCCCTCCAGCACACGCACACACAAACACACAAACACAGACACACAACTTTCCTAGAAATGATTTTTCCATGGAATAAATGCACACAAATAAGTTAATAGTTAATATGGCAGGACTGGGTCATAAACAGACTCTTAACTGAAGGTGAGGCAATAAATAGGAAGAGAGGGATAAATTGGGAAAAAAGGGGGATTCCAGAAGTAAACATTACCCACCTCAGAGACAGGTTTTTTAAAAACTATTCGAAAGACCTTCAATGATGAATCAGATGTTTTTACAAGACATAGCTTGGTAAAGGTGGATGAACCTCCCACAACAACTTAATTTCCCTTTCAATGCACTCTCTAAAGTTCTAGCTGTGCGTACAGAATGGAGGTGAGGCCCAGTAGGTGTGGTTGCTGGCCACACATGTACAGACAAAACACTTTCAAATATGCCCTAAAAAATTTTTTTTAATAATGTGCAGGAAATCTTTGGCAGATGTGTGGAAATGGAAAATGTTCCCAAAAGATAGACATTTTGAAAAATCCTGAACTAGCAGGGTGAACAGGAGAAGCATGGGGTGGCAGCTCATGTGCATTGCAAGGTTCCTGAGTACTATAGAAAAGAAGAACCTTGATACCCATTCCTGGTTCACAAGTAATAGCCACTGAGATCTTCTTGACTGCAAAAGACCCACTAATCTCTTTTGAACCACTCACCAATTTGCATGGATAATGCAGCCCTCTAGCCATAAGCAATGCCTAACTTTCGCCTAACTTTAAAGTTCCTCTTCCAGCCCTTTCAACAAGAAAAAAGCTACTTCCCACTTAGGTAGCAAATAGCCATAATGGTGTCCTTTTCCCGTGGTTTTGCTGCAGCACAAATGGAATCAGCATTGTAGCCCAGAAGCTATTAATCACTAGAGATCACCCTTTTCTTTTTTCAGCAGAGACACATGTACGTGCAGACATGCTCACACACACACGCACGCGCACACGCGCACTCTCTCACACACACACACTTTGGCCAATGAGAGTGAGTTAAATTTAGGAATTATTCCACTCTATGATTGAACATATTAGAGAGTTGGCCATGCTTTGATTGGCCAAAATGAGGTCATGAACTATGCCCTTTTCCTTCCTACGTCCGGCCGGTGCGTGTGAGTAGGGTGCAGACACAGGAAGTGTCAATCCGAATCCAGCGCCAGCCAACAATCTTGTCAGAATCCATAGTCAGAGCCCTCACATATGACTGTTTAGCCTTGCACTCAGAGATCCAATGGCGTCGATCCACACCTCGGCAGCCACCCACAGTTCCTCCAGCTGGATTACACTTGGTCTCAAAGAAATACTGCCTGAGAGGGCCTGTAAGTGTCTGAACCTCTGACAGCACTGTCACCGTTTTGCCACGGATGTCCACAGCTGTCCGTTTGTCTGTCACCCACACGTTAACACTATCACATACAGACATTTCTCCCCGGCGTAGGGACCCTTCCAATGACCGTTTGGACTTCAGTGTCCTATTAGCAGCTTGTCCAGGTTGGGTACTGGAGTCCTCCATGAGGAAAAGCATGGGGGGCTCTTCAGGAGCTTGGTTGGACAGAGTGACACGTGGAGAGAAGAGGTCCCAATCCCTCAGGGGAGTCTCAGCCCAGAGAGTATCAGTGGTGTTAAGGAGGATATAGGTGTTGGGAAGTGGGGCAGCCTGGATGACACAGAGCAATGGGGTGACCATGGCATGGAACAGAATAAGCATCACTCCCTGCACAGCGGGGATCTGTGCAGAAAAAAGAAAGCAAGAATAAATTGATATTGATCATCAGCTCTCAGCTCTCATCTTCTTTCTTCTCCTTTTCCACCATCCTTCACTTTTCTAGTTGGGTCAGTTCCATTCTATGATTGAGAAAACCCCTATCTAAAAGGATCTCAATTGGTACAATTGCAGCAGTCATCTTAATTCTTCCCAGAATGCAGTGTGTCAGATATTCCATCAAAGCATCTCACTGCAGGCAAAAGTAAGCATAGGCAGCCCATACAGAGGCATGCCGGCTGGTATATTTGTTTTTCTTCATATGTAAAATCCCTCAGAACAATGGAACTTTCAGAATATCATGTTTTCCAGCAAGTGCCCCTTGGTATTCAGACTGGAGACTCACAGCAAGGATGTCCAGACTAGAATCTGATGCTGTCAGCAGAGGAATCACGAGATTAGCAGACAGGTCAGCTAATACTGAGCTAAACACAGCTCAATATCCCCAGTTCACAGTTGTCAAAAGCCAGGTAAAAATGCTAGAAGTATTAAACTAAAGAAAGATCTTTTCAGTCTCAATAGAGCTAAGTTTAGGCTAGATTCCAGTAAATTATCTTTCTTACCATTCCCATAAAAAAACCCATCAGAAGTTTTTCATCTCTCACCAATTCTTTTTTCATTAGTATAATAAACTCTAGGGCACTGTATACTTCAGAAATGATTCAGAAATCTTCAGACTTTATACGAGTACTGCCTCTCTGCTATTCATTCAAGGATCTTAAAGAGTTAAAGATGCATCCTTGAACAATTTGATTCATTAATAGAGCAGCACCTTTTTAGGCTCAAAATGTTTTAAAAAACCTCATGCAAGCTTTCATGAGAATCACTGGGCTCATGTGGGATCTGAAACCATTCTGAATGATGAAAATGTACATCTTTTTCAATGTATGTACAATTCCAATAAGAACTATATATGCTTCCTTCCAAAAGGAAAGAAATTCAACTTGGTTCAGGAAAGCTGCAATAAAAGTACACAGACAAAAGTAGGTGGCAAGATTACCTGTGGTTCAAGCCTTCCTTCGGGCACAGTCAAGCAGATCCTGGGTTTTATTCATGACCCCCTCAGATCAGGGACTTGCTTGGATATTTCGTGATGCAAGCCAGCCTGGGTTGCGATGACAGACTTTTTGTTGTTGTGTGTCTCACAGGCACTTGTGACTCCTTGCTGTTCATGTGTTTGAAAGACGGGACTTCTCAGGTCCCATCAAATCTCATGTTGCATCCTTGCTTCTGCTGAGATAGCAAAGAGAATGATCCCTCACCCAGAGGTAAAAAATTTGCCTCACTATTGATCAGGGATGGCACTTGGAAGATGT
>JANHFO010004046.1:51779-63761 GCA_032468095.1 Pareas carinatus
AATTGTTAGGGAGAGGTGTGAATGTTGAAAGTGTTTTAAAAGTATGATGAGTATTGTGGGATGTTTTGAAAGGATGATTTTTTTTAGTTGGTGATAGATTGGACTTTATTGATTTGGTGGTATGTGAAATTATAAAGACGGTTGTGTTTTAGGTTTGTGCATTGGTTTTTTATTATGAGAGAGTAGTGAAGTTATGTGTGAGTATTATTGATTATTTATGTGCAGATATTATTAAATGTATTTAATGAAATGTTTTATGAAGGTGTTAATGTGATTGTGTGGTTGTAGAGAGAAGTTAGTTGATTTTGGAGATGTATAGATAATATGATAAGTGTGTGAAAGGAATGATGAGGATACTGTGTGGGTTTTTTTTTAAGAATGAATAGGATTTCTTTTGGTGAGAGTAGATAGATGGAAGTAATTGTATGTGTTTGTGAAATTTAAGGGGTTTTGGTGGTAGATATAACAGAAGTTTTTTTAGCAGTTGCATTTTGAATTAAATAACGTATTTAAATAATTATTTTTGGTTTGTGTAAGTGCTTGTTATTGGGGTTGTAACAGCAGCGTGAGAGAGGTATGCTTATTAAGTGAGATAATTGTGAAACTTGTAAGTACCTGGCTTTTATTAATGGTAGTAATGTATGAGTTAATGTCGTGCATTTTGGAGTGAATAGAGTTATGTTTGTTGTACATCGCTGGCTGTTTGGAGTTCTTGTAAATTTGTCTGGCCTTGTGGCCATTTTTGAGCCTAGTGCAGGCAGCACGGCCATTTTTTATTGAAGTGTGGGTCGTTTGGAGTCAGTAATGGCTGGTTGGAGGCCTCCTTGTGAAGTTTTTATGGCCTCGTGGCCATTTCTGAGGCTAGCGCAGGCAGTGCGTCCATTTTTTATTAAAGCGGGGGCTGTTTTTTATTAAAGCTGGGACCGTTTGAAGCAGCGCATCATCGTAAAAGGTAAGTGTTCAATGTTTTGAATGTTAAAATTGCATTGTTTGTGCCAGATTAAAAAAGTGTTCCTGCTTATGTTGCAGGAGTGCCCTGGAAAATAATTGATACTACAATGTTACATGAAGCTCCCTGCTGTCTGAAAAGGTTGCTGATCCCAAACTGATCTCTTAGTAGTAGTACTGTTCTCCCTTAGATAATTCTCGATTATCAGTCCTTACAGTCTGTCCTCTGAGTCCCTCTTTCTATCTTTATAGGTTTATGGAAGCAGCACATTCATCCGGATTGCGATATCAAGTTCACTGGGAATGTTTCCTGGGTTGGAAAAACTTCAATGGAAGTGAAGATACACATGCTTCAGGTTAGTGACAGTGAAATTCATTTGCTCATAAGAATTTCTTAATTTAGATTCTTACGTTTGGCAAGCTATATTGCATTCTGTAATAAAATCCTGTGGCAGGTTAACCAAATAGTAATACAGTATTCAAAAAGAGTAGGTACAAGCTAAAATGTAACATTCATGTTTATTAAAGTGTAACTTGGCCTATTTAAAGAGAATGTGATTTTTGACCAGCACAATTAAAAAGACACGGAGACACTTGCTTATAAACTCTTTTTATTAAATATTAGTGGTATGTATTCTATTTAAGTTTCCTTGCCTTTTTTTTCTTTTTGGCATCCATAGGAAAAAATAGTTCAGTTCTGAAATGATGTATCATTGTAATTGAATTATCACTGGATATTGATTCTAATCATGTTTTTTTCCTCTCATATTCTTTTATTTTAGTTACTTGATGGAATCTATTGCCCTGTGTTAGATGCAACTTTTGTCATGGTGGCCCGTGATCCGGAAAATAAAAGGTAATGTCTCTAGCAGTTTATTAAAAAAAATCAATGAGAAATGCAAGGGATGGTCAAAGGTGATGTACCTGTTGACCTTCAAGAACTGTGGAACTTCATCGGCCATCAGCCCCAGGCTGTATGACCAGTGGGAAGCTGAGGTTTCTAGTTCAGCAATATAATAGGTTCTCCACTGTGTTCAGTCAGATATAGATGCATCCGTTTTTTCAGTAACTTTCCAATTACAGGTAGTCCTCATTTAATGACCCTCATTGAGGCCAGCACCAATTAAAGTGATCATTAAGTGAGATATCATGTTACCATGAGTTGAAATCTCCTGCTGGCTTGCTTGTTGGAAGCCAACCAGGAAACTTCCAAATGGTGATCACTGCAATGGTGGGATGCTGCAACAATCATAAATGTGCAACAGTTGCCAAGCACCTGAATCATGATCACATGACCATGGAAATGCTGCAACTGTTGTAATTGTGAGGACCAGTCATAAGTCATTATTTTCAGCCCCATGATAATTTGAATAGTCACTAAGCATGTTGTTAAACCAGGACTCCCTGTATTGTGTAAAACAGGAAAGTGCAGTTCTGATTTCTGTCACCTATCCTCGCATCTAGATCCTATTTTTGCCTTACATTCAAAAAATCATCACATTATTGGTTCAGTTTCCTAGTTTGTGAAATTGGCTTAAGGCTGGTGAATCAATCTCTATATTCAAAGGTATAGGATTGCATTGTTGGTGTTAAACATACGTGTGTCTGAAAATAGTTTGTTGCCTATTTTCTTATTTTATTTATCTGAGCCCTAGACTTTAAAGGGATCTTGAATGTTAGGGTGCTGATCTACATTAGTATTGTAGTCTTATTTTTTACTTACTATAATGTTTATTTTGTCACAGCTAGAGTTTTCTGAATAGCATCTGGCCAGTTAAAGCTTATAAAAGCTAAAACAAAATAAATCAATTTTTAAAAAAGGAAAGTAGAATAGCAGAACAAAGCTAGATACAAGATAAAAATCAGGAGTATTAATATTAATGGCAATGAAAACTGTAAGGCAGCAACAAAATGAATGGTGCAAAATACCAAATTATGTCAGATTATGTGGCTATACAGTATTTTACATTGAAGGCAAAAAGGAGTTTTAGAATGCACAGGGAATGAACGTAGCTCCTATCTACAATTAATTATAGTAGCTGGGACTTATTGTGGATTTTTCAACTAATGTAGGCTCCATTGACATATTTAACTACAGACAGGTGTTATGTTTTCTCTCCGCTGCATGCTCTGGAGCATGTTTTGCCTTCGGTTCTATAGTGCTAACACTGTCCTAGTGGACTGCATTGACTATTCTCTTTAGATCACTGTCTTTTCAAGTTAAATTTGTGTTGAGTAACAGTAAGAAAAAATAGATGTTTTAAAACACTAAAGTTAGATGTGTAGATTTCTCATTGCAAATGAACTTGTAAGTAACTATGCTGGTTGTAGCCAAAAAAATTTCATACATACTGTTTTGATTTTTTAAAAAATATATCCTCAGACCAGCATTTGTCAATCCATTAATTGCTGAAACCCCAGAGGAGAAAAAAATCTTCAACGAAGGAGAAAGTAAGTAATCTTCTAGCCTGTTTTTATTTTGGAAGGGGGTAATGGAGAAATTTTGTTTTGTGTCCATTCCTAAATAATTGGGGTAAACATATGTTCTTTTGGAGTGAAATAGTTTGGAACCTATAGTAGTCCAAAGCATGCTTACAGATTTCAGAAAAGTATTATTCATCAATTTTGAAAAAGGGATGAAATACAGCTGTTGGAAGCCACTGTCATTCATTTTACATGTTTCATTCCACTGAACAGAGAACAAGATCCGGCGGCTTGAATCTAGTAGGGCTTCTTTATTGAAGGTTGCTCCTACTGCAGATGAAAGAAATATTATCCACAACATATTTCTGAATACTCTGGATTCAAGGTAGGCAGTTCAGTTATAAACATTTATCAGTTTTCCAAACTTGATAGATTCCATGTATTTTAGGATTACAATATGGAGACTCCCAGGCAGCGTGGTTCAGTATTCGCTGCTGGACTGTGACTAGATAGAGCTAGGTTTAAATTTAAATATGGGTCATAGATGCACAGTGGGTCACTTTGAGCCAGTGTCTCAGCCTAACCTACTTCACAAGATGGTGGTTATAGAGAAGAATTGGAGGTGGGTCAGTTTGAAAACAGAATGTGTTTATAGCATAGAGATGGGAAAGAATAAGAGAATATTCTTTGGATTCTCCAACATCTATATCAAATATGGGTCTCCAGATACTGTACTACAGCTGCCATCAATCCTCTTGTTGACCATCCTGCTTAGGTCTTAGAGGAGAAGACAAGATAAGAAGGTGGGTGAACCTAAGATCCATTCTCAGCATGTGGATGAAATGATATCCATATAGTCTTAGGTAAAGTTTGAAATTCACAATGTTGGGATAAGACAATGTCCTTGACAATTTTACATGTCTTTCTCCATTTTCTAGGACAGTAAGTTTTCGTAGTCGGGTATTGCCAACCAATTCAATATGGATGCAAGACACAAAATTAAAGGGTTTGGAGATCTGCCATCCACAGGTATTTGCTGAGCTAGAGTTGGTGTAGACTAATTCTTATGTTTAATTCTTGCTTCAAATTGGTACATGGTTTCTTGGCAGTTTGATTTCTTGAAAATATCTATAGCCATAAAGTCATGAAACATCATCAGAAATTTAATTGCTCTGTACACTTAATATTTAAAAAAAGATTTTATAGCTATATTAAGAAATACACACCAAGTATAAAATGTGAGCATTGCCAGTTTGTGCTTGTTGCTCTGATTGGTAACAGTGTGGAGGGAATTTTCCTTAATTTCAATTAACTGCAACAAAGCCAAATAGTTTTGAAGTTAATCTATGGCCCTCAGACCTTCTCTTTTAGAAGATAATAAAGGTTTGCAAGATAGCAGACAAGCACTTTTTATAAAACATAACTGCATACATTATATGCATCACTTCCTGTCTACTGCAACTTAGAGCAAGCAAGATTGTTAAGCAATAACTTCTGTGTGTGCCTTTAAGTCAATACTAGGGTTGATTCCTAGTGATTACCTGGAGAAGATCCTGCAGTTTTTTTGGCAAAGCTTCTTGGAAGTAGTTTGCCATTCCCAGGGCTGAGAGAAACTGGCCCAAGGTCACCCAGCTAGCTTCGTGTCTAAGACAGGACTAGAATTCAGAGTCACCCAATTTCCAACCGGATACTTTAACCACAGTACCAAACTGGTTCTTAAGCAATAACTTGCTTATTAGCAAAAAAAAAAGCATTTGGATCAGACATAGTTACTGGGAATCATAGAAAGATAGCTCTGTGGGTCTAAGATTATTCCCCTTTCCAGAACATAATTATCTAATTCATATGCTTCCACTTGGTTTTAGCAGAAATTTGACTAAGTTTCTTCTAGCGTGTTCTATCTATACTCTCTGTGTCTGCTGATTTTAGGGTCCTACACAATGTAATGAAAATACGTAATTCTTGTACAGCTAAAATAGCACTTCAATTGATTTGAGGGAATAAATGCTTGTTCATCTCTTTTATAATGTACAACGGACTAGGTTATTGTGGTCCTGTGTTTTCAGAGCGTTGCAGTCTTCCTCACGATTCATGTTCTTTTTCTTATGGAATATTCTAGTAATACAAATTGTTCTTAATTTTAAAGAGCTGAGCATGTATGCATGTAGGTGTGTACACTGTGTCTTGGGATATTCTCTCTCTCTCTCTCTCTCTCTCTCTCTCTCTCTCTCTCTCTGTGGGGGAGGGTATCACTTTCCTTCTGTTTTTTTTTAAATTTAACTAACTTAACTTAATCTGTGTGCATAAAGAGAATGGGAATTCTGTCAATCTTCCCTGAGCTTTGTTTGCAACCTGTGGGCAACTGCAGCTTTATTAAGTTTGAAAATCCCTTTGGTACATAAATAAAATTTTATTTATGAAAAGTAAGTGGTATATTTATTTCTTGCCCAACTCTAATCCCAATGGAGTCATTAATGTTATTCATATAGAATCACAGAAATCCATTTATCATTTTAGGGAGTAACTACTGCAGTAGAGGGTTTGATAATCCCCGTCTTTAGTAATTTCTATGTAAATGCTCAAAATTCATTAGTCCCATGAATATTTGTGACTACAGGAACGTAACATTTTCAACAGAATCTTTGGAGGCTTTCTCATGAGAAAAGCATATGAACTTGGATGGGCTACTGCCTACAGCTATGGGTAAGTATTAGGCTACATCTCTCTTCCTTTCACTTGAAATATAGCATTGCCAAAACATTAGAGAAGGGTGATGTCAATCTCCTGTCTCATCTAGCATCTCTTCCCAGGCTTTTGTGATAAGGGGTCATGGTTTTCTCTTCTTCCCTTGCTTGGTCATTTTGCACAATCTGAGCACGAAGCATAATGCACCTTAAATCATTGTAAATTAGTTGCTAAATATTTTTCTAAGCCGTGTCTCATCTATTTTCATTCTGAAACTGAACTGAACTGAATAAAAATGTAAATTGTTTAAAATGCTATAGGTAATCCTTGACTTACAACCACAACTGAGCCCAAAATTTCTGTTGCTAAATGAGACATTTGTTAAGCAAGCTTTGTCCCATTTTATGACTTTTCTTGCTGCAGTTGTTAAGTGAATTATTGCAGTTGTTAGCTTAGTAATACGATGGTGAAGTGAATCTGGCTTCCCCATTGACTTTGCTTGTCAGAAGGTTGACTCCAGGACACTGCAACTGTCATAAATATATATCAGTTGCCAAGTGTCCAAATTTTGATCACATGACTGTGTGGATGCTGCAGTGATTGTGTGAAAAAAAGTCATAAATAACTTTTTTCAATGCTGTTGTAACTTTGATCACTGAACGAATGTTTATAAGTCGAGGACTACCTGTATTGAGTTCGCAGAGCAGTCAATATTACTGATTCAAGATTCTGGTAGCTGTAAGAAACAATATTTATTTAATAAATAAACAAGCATCATTGCAATAAACTCCCACCCTCTGGAATGATCTCCCTGTAGAGATTCGAACGATTACTGACCTCCGTGCTTTCCGCTGTGCTCTCAAGACACATCTGTTTGTTCAGGCAGGTTTGGCCTAGCCCTACCCCCCTTCTCCATTCCCGATTTTAATGAATTAGTTTTAAATTGGTTTTAAGGATTAGGTATTTTAAATTGTCTGCCCACTAATATTTATTTTTAACGGGTTTTATGTATATGTATATTTGTATTTTAGTACTGGCTGTAAATCGCCCTGAGTCTGTTGCAACGGAAAAGGGCGGTCTATAAATCTAATTATAAATAAATAAAAACTCAATATCTATTGATGATGTTACTAGATAGCGTATAAAGGGATAGATATCATCAAGCCAGAGAAACAGAGGGAGAAGATTAAGAGTTCACTGCGAGGTATAGGAAACTGCAGCAAAGACAGGAGAAAGGTTGATTTGCAAATAATTTATAAATTTTCTATGTCAATAGAAAACTTAGATCCTGTGCTCCCCGGAGGCATTTTTTTTTTAGGTGTGCCCTTTAGTACTTCTTCAAATTTCACTTACAAAGGAAGGGAGGCAGACAGAGAACACAGCTGGAAGGAAGGAGGAAGAATTGGGGAGGAGGGGGCGAACACCACAAAACAGCTGATCGTCGGGGCATGCTAAAACCCAGAAGGGAAGAGATTTGCGCCAAAACGGACAAGAGGAGAATGGCAGGGAATGGAGAGAGGCAGACAGAGAAGACAGACAGCTGGAAAGAAGTAGGAAGTATTGGGGAGGAAGGGGCAAACACCGCTAAACAGCTGACCGTCAGCACCGCTAAACAGCTGACCGTCGGGAGGACCCATAGTGGAGCATCGGTACAAAAAGCTAGTGTGGAATATAATTTAAAATATAAAACAATCCATGTCCATATTTTAAAAGTACATATGTGTAAATATGCATAATTATTTTTTTCTTACACCAGAAACTCCAGACCTTATGTGGTAGCTGTAGATGACATTATGTTTCAAAAACCAGTTGAAATTGGATCCTTACTATTACTTTCTTCCCAGGTAATGGAATAAACATATGAACTAGTTTAAAGTGTTTGGATTATTCCACCGGTGAGCATTAACAAGTTGGATAACTACTGATCTTTTTAAAATATGAATAGTCCTTAACTTAAAAAGGGAATTAGGGCTGAAATTTCCATTGCTGTGATGCAGTTGTAAAACATGACCACTTTGCTAGCAAGCTCTGCAGTCGTGGTTGCTGTCATTAATAATTCCCATATAATTATTAGGCAAGGCAACTTCCTGCTGGCTTCCCACAACCAAAGTCAATGGGAAAGCCTGCAGGAAATTGCAAAACTCAGGCTAGCTGACAGGTAAATTGGGAGATTTGAAAGGAGTACAGCAGTGCACAGAATTATGGGAGGTGTGTGAGGGTGCCAGGGGTGTGCAAATGGTCAACACAATGCAAGCATAGAGGTGCTGGCAGAGAGTACATGGTTAGGGAAGATTTTCCCAGTGATTTGCAACCTCCCCTGATAGTTTCTCCATTGACTTACTAAAGAAGCCAATAGGGAAGATTGCAGATGGTGATCATGAAAGAGCGAGGAGGTTGGCAACCAGTTGGAAGTGCAAGCTAGTTGCCAAGTGTACAGATTGTGATCACATGACTAGTGGGGTGCTGGGATAGCTGGAACTTTAATGACCAGTTATAACCAATCCTCATAACTTTGAATATTGCTGAACAAATGGTTATAGATGAGGACTACCTGTAATAAAATGTCATGCATATTTTATTATGTTTTTGAATTTTTATACTCAATAACCAGTTGATCTTAATTTTTAATTTTTAAAGGTATGTTATACTGAAAAAAATAACATCCAGGTTCGGGTGCATAGTGAAGTTTATGATCCAGACACCAGGGTACACCACACAACCAATGTCTTCCATTTCACATTTATGATAGAGAAGGAAATATCAGATGTTGTTCCCAAGACATATGGTGGTGAGTAATCATTTCAATATCTGCTATGTGAATTAAAAAATAATTTGTAATGAATTCTAACATAGTGTAAAAGTTGTGACCTTTAGAAATATGAGCCTGCTTGCTTTTTTCTTTCTCATAGCTTCATTTAGCTGGTGCTATAAAATACTAATCTATACCGCCAGTTTTCAGATTACTTTCAGTATTTCAGTATACTAAATCATGTTTCATGTCTTCTATTAGTATTGATTTTCAGTTTCTTCAATTTGTATTATACAAATTATTTTAAATTAAAGAACTAATTAAGCATTCTTGCGATGAAGAAGATAGGAACACTTGTTTTATCTATCTGGAAAAAGCAGGCTTAAAAATGTAAGAAAATTAATGTGTAAAGTAAATTTGTGAAAAATAAAAAAGCCCCGAGCATTCAACTGATCATGTGATCTTATAAATCTTGACATTCTTGCTTTTCTTTCAGAATCTATGTTGTATTTGGACGGAAAACGGCACTTTGACTCAGTTATGAAAGAAAACACAGCATAGGATCGGCACAGACTTACAGCCTTGGAAACGTCAAACATAGGGTTTATCAGAAAGAACTGAAAAATGTTTTTACTCCAAAAACAGCAGAAAAATATTATAAATATTTTAAATTTCTATCCAGGTATTTTTGTTACTATTTATACAAATATTTTAATGTTCTCATTGCATATATTCTTCATATGTTTAAGCATAAAACAAATCTCTAGAATATCTTGTTGAGGGTCCAATTATGATTGGGATGGGCAAAATATTGTATAAATAAATAATCAGTAGTAAGTGAAAAAAGCTACTTTTGAGTAGGAAGTATAGAAAATAATACGGAATAATGCTCAAGAATATCTCATACCTTTTAAAGACCTTTTAAATATTATTTAATCTCATATGCGCCATATAGAGAGACACTATACTGGGCCGATTAAAACATTTCCCCCCTTTCCCTTTTAATCCCAAAAAATCTGTGTGCTGTGATGGTTGTTTTTTAAAGCTTTTTTTAATTAGAAAATTGGAAAGCCTGGTTCCTTGTATTTGTACAAACCCCCTGTCCTGTCCCGATACTGGTCCTAAGATGTGATTCTTATGTAAAGTGCTGATTCCTCACTGTGACAAATCAGAAACAGAAATAGTGCTGTTTTCATAACAATAAACTATGACCAACTCCTGGTGCCACAGAAATATTTTTGAATTAATATCTCATGAAACTTGTTTTTATTACTCTTCTAGGAGATACTGAAAATTATGAACTAATGTATATACACATACACACACACTTGATTGAAACAATACACTTGCTACTGTCTCACTTCTATTATTTTAATTCTGTGATAATTATTTGATTAAGATGATTTTCTAATGTTCAAGGAATCTTGAAAGTACTTTAGAAGCTTCACAGTTTTCAGAGAAAACTAATAGTAGCGCATAAGCATCTCAGAATCAGATTGACCTGCCATCATTTTTAAAATCTAACTGTAGTATGATGTTGCAGATGATGATTTGATCTCAGACAGTTAGAACACAATGATTCTGATTAATTCCTGACATAGTAAGAGCAGGGTTCATTTTAAAAATTTATATAGCAGCCCAAATTATAAATAGCAAACCTAGGTGACTGCAGAACATAAAGCCAACAAAAAACCCAAGCTACAAATAAAAGTTTTCAGAACAAGAAGCACTAATTATAGAATACTGAAAAATTGAATTATTATTACACATTCTTTATTCCATTTACAGCTTTTAAAAATGTATCACCATTCTACTAAATTTGGGATATTTGCTCCTTAAGTAAAATTTTGTTTGGGAGTGGCAGTTCTGGATTATAGAGTGCTGTAGACATCGTTACAGATGCCTGCAACAACAAAAACTGCATTGCCTTTTCCATTAGTCAGGAAAGCTGACTTTGAGTCTTTACAGCAGCCAATATCACTACAGTATATTGTCAAGGGGAATTATTCAGAGTCCAGATAAATTGAGAGGCTGAAAGGGATTAACTAATGCACATATGTATTGAATTCCTGATTAGGGCTGCAGGGCCATTTACTTTGGAATTTATTTCAGTTGGATAATCTCTTGGATTCAATCTTGGGTAATTAAGATGTGGATTCTTGCACAATGCACATGGCTTTTAATTAAGTAGGAATGATTTAGGAAACTACTTCATAGTGCTTTACTATTTCAATATTATTCCTCCAGCTTAAAATGCACACATGCATTTATAACAGAACAACAGATCAAAAGAATGGCTAGTTCCTCTTCACCCAGAGCTCTAAATCCCCCAGAGATTGCTTTCTTGAAGTCTCCTTGCAAGAGCAACTGTACAGAGCACTTGTGGTTGATCTCAACTTTTCTCCTTGTCAGGAGACAAATTATAAAAACCCAGTCTACTTGCCAAACTCTTCATTCCCATCACAATCATCAGCTTTCTTTTTAGTGGAGTTGTCTTCAATTCACCATCTCTTTCTGGTCCATCTTTTTATCAGTAAATAAGGTTCACTTTCTTCCTTTTTTTGATCATTTTTAGAAATTGCTTATTAACTGTTTTCAGCTATTAAGTGCTTTTGGATCAAACATGTATTACAGCACAGGATGAGTTTTCTTCAGTTCTTAGCAAAGGAAGTTTTAAATACAAATTTAAGGACTTTAAAAAATATTTTGGAGTAAACAGCAAAAAGGTGATTAGAACTTTGATTCTGGAAAGTTGCAAACTAAGAATCCAGATGGATCTGAAATAAGACTTTGGAGTTAATTGTAAGATTCCTTCCCATGAGAAAATGCTTTTATTTTGAATTATCTTTAAAAAAATTAAAGGATGAGACTTTGAAGATTGAATACTAGAAGGAACCAGAAGAAACTAAAGTTTACCATTAAAGGTACACCACTTATATTTGACTTACTAACAATGCTGGGGAAAATGGCCACCGGGAAGCAGCCTCCATAGCGTCGGGGCTCCAACAGTCTGGTATGTGGGGACGGGCCTACGCCCGATCCCCCTAAATGGGGGAAACTGCTCTAAACCCTTCGCCCTCCCCAAAGAAGACATCAACAGGCACCATTCGGGAGAGCAAAGGGCTCCCACAACCAGGCGGTGATGACTGAGGCGACACGAGGGAATGGAGAAAATG
>JANHFO010004046.1:63861-79599 GCA_032468095.1 Pareas carinatus
CCCCCTTCCCATTCCCTTCCTCCATATCCCATATTTTGTAAATATTGTTTTTTAAAGTTCAATGTTATATTTTTATGTTTTCTGTACACTGCCCTAAGTCCTTCGGGAGAAGGGCGGTATATAAATCCAAATTAATAAATAAATAGAAGGGAGCAAAATATTTTAAAAATGAATATATTGAAGAATATTTTTTAGCAATGGACCCAGAATTTAATTTTAAGAATGTCTATCTGTATAGATAAGACTGTATTAAGAACATGGAAGAGGAATAGGGTTATCGGATAAGACTGAAACTGATATGGTCTAGATTTAAATATAACCGGCTACAATAATCATGTGGAAAAAGATGCTACACTTGACCTAGAAATTAAATTGGCGGATGTCTTAATAATTTAAAAGAACACACAAATACAAACCAAAAGAGTGACCTGGATAATTTTCAAATACTGGATTTACAAAAGGTATTTGTTTAAGGTTTGAAAAATTATTCTAAAAAAGAACAATAATTCCAAAGAGGATTAACAAAATTAATGGAGTTTTATTTATAATTTTTAGTTGTAAGATGTCTGTTAGAAGAGAGAAGTCAGTTCACTTTACCAAAATACTTCAATTTTCCCGCAGGATCTGGAATTATCTGCAAAAGAAAAAAAAGTATTGTTATCAAAACGCAGTCTACATGTGCATACATGGATGGTTTTGAAAAACTACTGTATTTTTTGCTCCATAAGATGCACTTTTTCCCCTCTAAAAAGGGGGAGGGGAAGTGTATGCGTCTTATGGAGCGAATACACGTATTTTCAGCCATCTACCCCCGAATATCACCCGGCTTCCCCCTCCCTGCTAAACGCATGAAATTACAGCTAACTGAAAGCGACCTGGACTTTTCAGCTGAGCAGATCTTTCTGCAGCCATCTGTAAAATTCGCACACTTACAGTCAGCTGTAAAGCTCTTTGGGAGGCTTCCGGTAGCGCTTTACAGCTGATTGTAAGCACGCAAATTTTACAGGTGACTGAAAGCGCCCTGGAGTTTTCAGCCGAGCGGGGCTTTCTGCAGCCATCTGAATCAGGTAAGGAGCGCTCAGGGATAGCAGGGAGGGGGAAGCCGGGTGATATTCGGCGGTGGGCGATCTACCATGTTTCCCCAAAAATAAGACCTAGCGCTCCTTTGGGAACAAAAATTAATATAAGACAGTGTCTTATTTTCGGGGAAACAGTATAAGAGGAGGGGAGGAGAATATTCAGAATATTTTCCCCCCTGTTTTTCTCCTCCAAAAACTAGGTGAGTCTTATGGTCAGATGCATCTTATGGAGCGAAAAATACGGTATATTATCTATATTATCTATAGCCTAAAATGATTGTCTTACATTACACATTTAGGAACATTATTTGCAGCTCCTTTTCTTATCACTACATTTTCAAAGAATCTTCATTTTGATTTAAAAATAGATACAGGTATCAACATACTAACATTACATTCTGTTGATCATACATAAATTCTTCTTTACATTAAAAAAATGAAAGTCCCCTATTTAGAAATACTTTCACAACTATTTTGGCTCTTTGCATTATTTAGTTCCATCCAGCTTAACTATAAGCATCTGCAAGTATACTTACAACATTGTCTTTAAAATTGGCCATGGCCAATGCTAGTTAAAGAGTTTTATAAAAATAAGAAATTATAACATAGTTGTTTTTAGATTTGAGGAAGACAGACTGATACTGGCAGAAAAAAAATGGCTGAGACTCACTGGCTCAGATGTTTTCACAATCTACATCTAACTCAAATAATCATTTTCTGTTGAAGTGCTATAAAAATCTAGAGAAAAGTTTGAATATTAGTTCAATCTACAATACCAACTCCTAAGAAAATATTTATATAAGAGATATACTTCCTTTTGAAATAGATTTTTCCAGATATTTTTTTAAAGGAAACAAATAGTTTGCTCACTGAATTTCTATCCTGACTAAATGAACTGAAAACTGCAATACTTTTTGATATGATAACATCTGCATGTGGTGAAGGAACTACTGCTGCTTGCTTCAGGCATACTGAAGAGAAAGTTCAGTATTTGAATAGATGTAAATAATTAGCAGTTCAGGTCTGACATAAGCCCTAAATGCCACTATAGCAAGCAAGGTGGCAGGGTAATGAGATGCACTTAAAGTAGATAAAATGTCACAGTGGTATTGAAGCAAACTTTCATTTTCAGGCAGGGCAGAAAACTAGATAGTTAAATGACACTAAAATTGCTAGCACACTGCTTTTGGCATATGGCTGACATTTCCCCATGTGACATTTTCTGTTAAGACTGAGTGTGTTAATAGGCATTTTTCAAATGGTAGTGCTTAAAGAACACAACTTACTGTTTCACTGCCTGGTTTCCAGCCAGCAGGACAAACTGAGAAAATAATGAAGACAGATATTAAAATGTTGGTTAAAAATTAACGAATAAACTTGCCTTTCTATTCTTATTCTATAGACTATTGTGGCCAAATACCAACTATGACGAGGGAAAAAAGGTTTTCTGCAAATAAAAATTTGACTGGGAAGTCCTAATTCTAAATACCCACGTCTAAACTAGGGTGAGTTTTTCAGCTAACCCTTTGTATTGAACATATATGCTAGCATATAGGCATTACTTCACCACTAAATAACATTTTAATTTATTTCTTCATAAAATTGTTCATGTATAAATAAACATGAAAGAGTCTACTGTGCATATATATTAAAATCTTGTTTTCTAATTAGGTGAATGTTTAACCAAGTTCAAGGTTAGTTTCTGCATATTTTATTATGCTGTAATTCTTAAACCAATTAATTGTTTCTAGTACATGTTTTTTAACTTCAAAATATGTTTGAGCATTATTGAAACAATATTATTGAATATTTTTACAAGCAGAAAGTGTACCAGACATCGAAAGTAAGATATTTGTAGCACTTTGCAACATATTAATTTTTTCAGTACAAGCAAAGTATCTCAGATTCTCCAGTGACATAGATCAGAAAGATCAAATTAAATGGTAGGTATTTAGTCATTTTGCTGATCATATCTGAATATTGATGAAGATGTTAAAAGGATAGCACATTGCACATTTGACCTAGATCCAATATTATCTGCAGCAGTATCTATTCGGTTTAATGGTGTAGTTCTGGTTATTACAGGATTTTTTTAAAAATCTGGATGATGATATGAAAAAAGGGAATGTCCACTTCTTCCTTTTTTTTGTATAATGACCAATACACAGGAGAAAGATACTACAATTTTAGGATGATTCCAGCTTGGAATTTTGAGAGAATAATGAACCATATTCCAAGTGTTATAACTTTGTATTTAATTACTGTCACTACCAAAACATTTAGCTATTTTATTACTTTATAAGTTACTCAAGGCAGCGAACATACATAATACTCTTTCCTCCTATTTTTCTCACAACCCTGTAAGTTGGAGTGAGAGACAGAAACTGGTCCAAAAATCATCTAGCCAGCTTTCATGTCTAAGACAGGATAGAATTCACGGTATTCTGGTTTCTAGGCCAGCACCTTAACTACTACACCAAACTGAATGTAGAAGCACAGTACCTTCTCCATGTTTGTCAGTATATTGGAATGCTTGTACTAGACGAAGGGTTTCATCTACAGATCTGCCAACAGGAAGATCATTCATTGTTATCTGTCGAAGAATTTTCTTGTCATCAATAATAAACAGACCTCTGTGAAAAGATAAAAAATGAACAAGAAAATTACATTTTTGAAAAAATTGAAAGATGTATTTGCTGCATCCTTTTTTATACTACATACCTGGAACAAAATAGTTAAACATCTTCTAAATGCTTTGTAGCATGTTTAATTTCATCATTATTTGAATACTTAGATTACTAAAACAATTTTAGTAATTATGAAACCAATATTTAAAGGTTGCATTACTGTATTAGACATAAGATATAACAAATGTTTGATTAAAAAAGAGCCATTCTGTATTTCTCATTACTGCTGCAATATACAAATAAAAAAACTAAAAATCGTTAATATTATACCTAAGAGCATGGCCTTGGTCCTCTAGAAAAACTCCATAGTCTTTTGAGATTTGATGTGTCAAATCAGAAAGAAGAGGTATTTTCAGTGGTCCAAGTCCCCCTTGCTTCCGAGGTGTGTTTATCCTATTACAATAAAAGTAGACAAATATTCAATTAAAGTATTACTTTATACTTTACACTAATGTTGTTTAGATAATTGGCATCATAAACAAATATATTCCTAAAGGATATATTTAATCACAACAATGAGGATTCAGTTCCATTGCATGAAATTAAATGAAAAAATTCTTACTGGAAGAGTAAGATAGCCATGTGGTTCTCAACTTTGTTGAGATGGCTCAATAATGTTGTTTTAGTGACTCATACATGCAATTAATTCAGACAAATTTAAACTTTATGATATAAGGATGATAAATTGAAATGCTAATGATTTTATAAAAACAATTTCAGGTATCACATTTGTTTGAATTTTATAGGGCTGTAAAACTGAATGGTTCACTACCAATAATTTGTATAAGTAAAAAGATAAGAGAAAAGAACATACCATGCTAAATGAGTGAACTGCGAATCTACTGAGCAAGCTATGACTTCAGCATCAATTGCTTTGAATTCTTCAATTCTGTCACTAAATGCTATTATTTCCGTTGGACACACAAATGTGCTAAAGAGAGATTAAAATTAGATATTTTAAAAGCTGAAATGATAGCTTAAATGCTATATTATTTTAAATACTATATTATTAATACAAGGATAAATATCTTTTCCGGTGTCTAAGAAAGTTTCTGAAACTATAACCTTCTTATTATATTGGATACCTAATATTCTATTCTGAACATTTCAGACAAGTGCTATGCATGGACATAGCCTTACAGTGCCAATATATTTTTTACATTAAGATATTAATAAATGCTCATTTGGTAGCACAAATAAATCAATTTCACATTTTCAACGTTTTTCAATACAATTTAGTAAACATATTACCTCTGCAGTTTTACAGTTGCACGAACAAGCAAAATATTTGTGCATATTCTAAAATCTGTATCACAGATTTATACCTTCCATTTATCAACTGTGCTTAAGACAGTCAGCTATAAGAAAGTCTTCAAAGCTGGTCATTTGCTGTACTGTATATCTCTTCTTCCATTTTAATGCTTTCAACATAGGCGGGGGATCCCTTAATTCCTTTCATGTTTTTTTGTCTACAAATGGAAATATTAAATATTTTTGTTCAACAAAATGATTTCGTGAATTCACATATGTACTAACACATATACTTACAAATCAAGAGGATAAAAGAAGAAAATAACGTATTTTCCTTTAAAATCTGTTAATTTCAGCTCTTTAAACTCTCCATTGATGACAGCTGTTCCTTCCCAGTCAGGTGCTGGTTTAGAAACTAAAACAACAAAAATCAAAAGATGTAAACATTTAAAATCAACATTTTGATTTTATATCAAATATGTAGTGTAAATAAATAGTGGTGTTACTTAAGGTGAATGAATGGTACTATTTTCATTCTAGTAGATGAAGAAAATTGTAATTTTGTTTCAAAAACTGAGTAGTAGTCAAATTATTAAACATTTCTTTTAACCTTTGCGTTTATTATTTACTGCAGCAACATATAGTCTTAGGAATTGTTAAACTACTAAAATAAATCAGTGAATTATCAGTTTTTAATGCCATTAAATGTACTGTGTTACCCTCAAAATAAGATCGGGTCTAATATTATTTTTTGCTCCAAAATACGCACTAAGGCTTATTTTTGCTGCTCCGTCTTCAAGTTGCAATGGTCATACTTGCATCTGTCTGGCTGACGATCTTATTTTCAGGGGTAGGGTTAGTGTTAGCCTGAGAAAATCAAGCTAGGGCTTATTTTCGGGGTAGGTCTTATTTTTGGGAAAACAGGGTAGAAATGCCATCCCAAATACTTATGGATTGAATTCATGCTTTTATTGTTGGGAATGGTGGCTAAATTTTATGGGGCATTATTTGAAATGTATAAAATTAAACATTTTTAAATTAACTGTAATTTAATTTTTAAAAAATATAGTAAAGGTTAAGCTACGTAAAATTATTTGCCTATTAAAATAATTATAGATATTTATAAAACACTGAGTGTCTTCAATAACTGGCAATATTTAAAGCCTAAGATAAAATAGAAGATATTTGTGCATTAAGGCAGAGGGTATATTGCCTTTCTGTTAAGGCAATGACTACAAATAAATTATGTTGATAGTACATTCTATGCTACAAAAAAGATAAATGTTTAAGTTAGTAGTGATAAAATATGCTGACATAAATTTCAACATGATATTCTTCACATTATTAGTGTACTGTATAGTTATCTGTATGCATGTATAAAATAGATTATATATACATACATATGTACTCAAATGAGATAAATTTAATATATGCACACATGCTATGTAAAACTACATAGGATCAAGTACATGCCACTGAAACTAAATTCAGACAGAGATTGTAACAAATAGAGCCTGAAATACAATTCAGATGAGCAAAGTTAACTGAGCAATTTTATACATATCTACACTCTTTTCTACTAACCTGTATACTCTCTCTTACAATACTGCAAATTAGAAAGACATGTTATTGGAACATGCTTATAATAGAGTATAAATGCAGTATGGATATTTTAAAATGTCTGATATTTTAAAATTATTTCCCAAGAACTCTGTAATGTATTAATAATAAATTTTAATCTGTTAAAATAGCTAAAACAATCTAATGATAGATGCACCCAAGAAATAAGAGGGGGGGGTAGCAGGTTTGCAAATAATTCTAGTAAAACTTACAAAGAAAGTCATATAGGCTTATCTGAGAATGAAATAATAGCGGGTTTTGTCTGTCCTACCCTTTATTATAAACTGTTAGTATAATGCATCCTTGGAATTTCCCAAGAAACTTTAGAATTTCCTAGAAATCTATTAAGTGTAGTAATATTTCTCTACCATTTCAGAACTAGGCTCCAAACAAAGCCTTTCTAAAATAGTGAGTTTGCTTCCCCTGCTTCTTTGTATGGTACTTTACACCAAAGTTTTGTCTGACGTGTCCTTTGTCCGAAGTTAATATTTAGCAACCATTTGGAACCCACAGTATTTGTGACAGCTGCTCCGTTTAACCCATTTCTTCCCTGCTCATAGTGGCTGGAGGAAAAGTTCACCTTTAAATCCTTTCCGGAGTTTTTTTTTTGAAGGAAGTCTTTGTATTAACTCTGCACGGTTGTCACTAAGATGTGA
The DNA here is from genome assembly GCA_032468095.1 of Pareas carinatus. NCBI lineage: Eukaryota > Metazoa > Chordata > Lepidosauria > Squamata > Pareidae > Pareas > Pareas carinatus. The sequence goes on from JANHFO010004046.1 coordinate 71,155, forward strand.
TATGTGACAAGTGAGCAAGAAAACAGAATTGCTGGGACAACTCTTCTCCTGAAAGAACGCTGGCATCACTGTATCTACCTTTTAGATCTACCACGGGTCTTTTGTGTGACCGTGCAATGCATCCGCTTTCTCCCTAATGGCACCCCAGATGTGTCCGACTTCCCACGGCCTCCCACCCGAAGTGCAATCCGCTCTTGGAGCCAGGCTGCGGAAGACGGCGGAGCTCTCTTAAGGGACAAAAGAGCAGGCGCTGTGCGAGAAGGCTGGCCTTTCAATCAGGGTCTTTAACGGACCCGAAGGCAGCAACGGCAAGGAGCCTAGCGTGCAGTTAGGAAGGGCAGAGCTAAAGCTACGGGGTTGGGGTTGGGGTGGAGGATGGAGGCTGAGCCTTCGGGTCTGTCTCTCGCCCCGTCTCCCTCTCCCGCCCATACGGCGCGGCGGCCTTTTTTGTGCACCTACTCTTGGCCTTGCTGAGGTGGAGCGAGTGGTCTTTGACGGGCACCCGCGATGCCTCGCCAGGATACACATCACCCCCGGCGTAGTAGTGGCACTTCTCGTCGCCGTAGCCGAAGCTCTGGGCAGCCTGCGCGGCCCCCGCCTCAATCGTGGCCGCCAACACCAGCAAAAGCATGGAGCAGGCAGCGAGCGGTTCCGACCCGGCCCTCGACCGCCGGCGCTTCCCGCTCATCCTCGCCGCCTCCTGCCTTTCGCTCGCCGCCCCGCGCGCCATCCCTCCGACCTCCATAGCGCGTCGATGCGCCGCACGTCTCGCCGGCAACGAGAAGGCAGGGCGCGGCAGGCCCGAAGGAGGAAGAGCCTACCGCCCGAGCGGCTTTCTGGGGCGGGCCCGACGGCCGTCCCACTCCGGAAGACGCACGAGCACGGCAACGGCCCAGAAAAGGGAATGCAGCTGTGGCCTTGAGTTGATTCCCAGAGACTACCGGGATGTGGGTGGAAAGAAAGGCTCAAACTCAATCCTAGCAAAATAGTCCTTAAAGTATTTCTTAAGAAGCCTGCCAATTCTAAGGCTGTACCAGTATTAGCTCATAATAGAGAGATGTGCTCCTGGAGAGCAGGATTACAGTTAGGAAGTCCTCCTGAACTCATGAATCATGTTAAAATAACTGATGGAGGCGGTGGCAGCTTTTGCTGATGCATTGTTTGTGGCCTTACCTAGCATAGGAGGCTTAGAAGTTAGTTACTTATGTCTTTGTCATTTCCTGCATTCTCTTTACACAGAGATGCTCTTGAAAACCATTGGAACCGTCAGCTAGTGCAAAATTGTAGTAGCCTGCATTTTTGGTGTGTGTGTGTGATAGTCTTGTTCTTGGACGTCCTCTGCTGTGGGAACTACACTAGCTACTGATATGATTTTGATGCATTTACTAGATGTAAGTGATTGCCTATGAAGCCCCACATGGCTCACAGCTTTATGACTTTTTATCTCAGGCAGAGTCTGTCTACCCTGTCTCAGTGAATTGATAATTGCCTATTGAGAGGAAGGAAGAAAGCAAAAGAGGGAGGGAGGAATTCATTTGATAAAGTAGGTCACAGCCTATTTCCTTTGTAAGATAGAACAGTGTGGAATAGACCATACCATGACAGGATGGATTTGCAGTTGGCTGACCAACTGCACCTGGTCCTAAATGGAACCACATCTACATAGAGGGAAGCCTGCAGTATGGTACCTCAAGGTTCTGTTGGGCCCAGTGCTCTTCACCATCTTTATAAATGACCTTGATCAGTGGTCGCCAACCTTTTTGACCTCAGGGATCACCAAATTCACAATTTGAAATCCTGAGGCCCACCAATATGATTTTTTAAAAAAAGGTTCATACATTTGTAAAATAATGGTCGGAGAACTACCATTTTATTAATATAAAATGCACCTGTTTAATATAACAAAATTTAATAAGCTTATTTAATTATAACAAAAATTATAACAGAGATCGAAAGAGAATGAGGGAGAATGAGAAAGACATAGAGAATGAGAGACAGAGTGAGAGAAAGAAAGAATGAGAGACGAAAGACAGACAAAATGATAGAGAGAGAGAGAGAGAGAGAATGAGAGAGACAGAGACAGACAGACAAACACCTCATTTGCTCATCGGATTGGCCGAACTCTGGGCGACCTGCTGCGGGGATTGATCTCCGGGCTTCCAGGCATTCCGCGGGTTGATTTCTAGGCACCCATGGGGTGCCTGAGGGCCTGGAAATTGGGCTGCGGGTGCCGGGAGATCAATCTGCGGGGCACCTGGAAGCTTGGAGATGGATCCGTGAAGTGCCTGGAGACCTGGAAATTGGGCCATGGGTGCCTGGAGATCGATCCGAGGGGCGCCTGGAGGTCTGGATATAGGCCCGTGGGCCAAATTAGAAGCTAACGGGAGTCCCGTGGGCTGATTTCCAGGTCTCCAGGCACCCTGCGGATTGATCTCCGGGCACCTGCGGGCTGATATCCAGGCCTCCAGGCACCTCACAGATCAATCTCCGGGCACTCGTGGCCCGATTTCCAGGCCTCCAGGCACCCCGCGAATTGATCTCCGGGCACCCGTGGCTCGATTTCCAGGCCTCCAGGCAACCTCGCGGATCGATCTCTGGGCCTCCGGACACCGCATGGGTCGATTTTTGGGTGCCACGCTGGCCGAACTCCAGGTACTCCTGCTGGCCGAGCCGACCCCTGGTAGCCCACCCAGATCTTCTGGCGGCCCACCAATGGGCCGGGGTCCACAGGTTGGCGACCACTGACCTAGATGGAATTAAGGGGCAATTACCAAATTTAAGGATGATATGAAGCTGTGGAGGAATTGCTAATACCTTGGAAGACTCACAACCAGCAGTTAGCAGTGTGCTGCAGCTGCCAACAAAGCCAGTGCAGTCCTAGGCTCTATCAACAGAGGTATAACATTAAGATAAAATGAAATAAATGCTAGTAGGAAGGAAGGAAGGGAAAAAAGTGACCATTCTTTGTGAGGCTTTCCTTTTTGATATAATTCTTTGTCCTCAAAGCATGTCAAAAGCGACTCACTCACTCACTCACTGACTATCTGACTGATCACAATATCTCAAAAACTATTAAAGCTACACTAATCACATTTGCTACATACCTTTGTCCTTGCATCTACACGCACACTAAGAAACGAATTTCAAAAATATTTTTTTTTCATGGAGTTATTTTACATTTATTGTAAAAGGGGAGGAGCCAAAACCTTGCCAACTGTGCACGCGCAAGAACTAACCCGACTCTTACTCTCCGAGCGAGAAGAGTGCAGAGTGAGATATCAGAAAACCTTTCTAAACAAACAAAACAGCTTCAGGACCTAGAAGATGACAGAGGACACCACACACCACACAGACAACAAAAGGCAGTCAAGGTTTGTATCAAACTCTCACTCCACACCCCAACATTTACTCCAATGCCCCAACTATGCCTCTTTCACTCATCACACACAGTCAAAAAAACCAAACGCAGCCCAACAATGTGGTCACATTTCAAAAACCTCAACCAAAAGAATAGCCCAAAATTAGGCCGCAAACACACAGCAGTCACATTTCAAAAGCCTCACCAAAAATAATTCAACCCTTTGTCTACAGCGCTGCTCACAAAAATTCATAGCCTCACAACAAAAAATACTCTATTCCATATTCAACACAACTAAGAAACAAACACACATATTTTTAATCTGGCACAAACAATGCAATTTTAACATTCAAAACATTGAACACTTACCTTCTACAATGCCGCACTGTTCCAAAACACTCCCGCTTTTAGAAAAAACAACCACGCTGCCTGCATTACTAAAAATGTCCTGACCATGAGGCCTGACAAATTTAAAAAAAGAACTCCCTTTCACAATTATCTCACTTAATAAAACACAAGCAAAGTTGAACAAAACCCGTAGCGGAACACAGATACAAAAAGCGGATATAGATATTTGTAAAATTTGGCTTTTTCAGAAAACTTTATTGACAGAAGATATTATTGTTATTATCTGTATCATTATACAGTGCTTCATAAAGATTTATTATATTTTACTATGTTATTCTGCACCAGTTACATTGCTGTTGTTCTCCTTGAATCCGATAAGATTAAAGTGAGATTATATATTAAAAATATTAAACCCAAACATTTGAATTAGTTAATTATATGACTTTCTTCATAAAAAGTGTGATGGACCTAGATAATAATTTTTACTGAATTGTTTTGACATTAATTTGAGAAGACAGAAATTCAGTTTTAATTATACAGGTGTCAGCTTTTAAGCAGCTTGATGAGTTAGAATTTAGAAGTTAGATTTATAGTTCTATTTCAAACTTGTGTTTTTGTGTTTCTTTCAAACATAAACTTTTTGTCTGAAGCTCATTTTAATCTTTCATTTGGGGGAAATGTCTCCTTATTTCTTTATCTCTTTTCCACAAATAAAAATGTGGAAATCTTTGTCAATGCTACAGGTACATATGTCCCTACTTGTCTTGTTAGTGAAAAAATCCATATTTTCTTCAAGCCTGGTCAATTTCTCCAGTTCAATGAACATTCTATGGATTCTATTTCCATCATGCCCTTACACTTTCTTTTCCTCTACCTTCAACAGAGAACTTTGATTTATGGAGTATAAATAACCCAATAACAACCTACAAGCAGACAAGATACTGAGGAACTTGAAATAACTGGACTTTATTTGTTTTACTAAAAAATGGAGAAATAAGGGAAGATTATAGACCTTGCCTGAAGGAAATCTATAAGATTGCATCTGATTCTCTTGTGTAATTATAATTTTCAAGGAACCTTTCCTTTTTTATTGCTGTATTTATACATTATGTGGGTTACAATACTTTTATTCAACTGTATGCTTTCATAGTATTTGAAATTATCACAGTTGGTTTTCCATTAATATATTTTCTTTTTCCTTCTTAATCTGTCTTTGAAAATATTTTCTCCCTAATTTTGTTCCATCAGTTTAAGCAGTGAACATTGTTATTGTTTTATTAGCATTTTGGTTTGTGCCACTGTTAATATTTAGGACATATTTTGCTTTTAAAGATTTATCTTTGCTGCTGCTTTATGATTGTTCTTTAATAAATATATGATACCCTCATCTACCAAAAAGCATCTTCTCCTCCCAGTAATCCAACTTATTGGAGAGTTTTGCAATAAAAGAAATGGGGACAATACCATAACTTGCTTTCTGTAAGGATGCATAAAAGCCTACAGATTTCATCTGGTTGGTAATGGACACTCTTTGTTGTGCTAGTCTTTGCCTTTTCTTAATTAAGAAGATAAAATTAGCCTAGAAACAGACTGGGAAATTCGGCTAAATGTAAGCAATTAAAATTTTCTCCCCACATTCTGAGTAAAAATAATTGACATTGGTAAGGATTTTCATTAAACAGAATCTCCCAAAGAAAAGTATATTCTAATATTCAGGAGTGTAGTTTGTGCATTAGAGTAGGAATGTGCTGTGCAAATACATGGGAAACATATAGTAAGCAAATCTGAAAGAGTTTGCTGTTGTAAGAATGAAAAAAAAAATCACTGAAGGACCTTCATGTGAAAAAAAATTACATAGAGACTTGCTTTTTCTCTCAATAAAGGAACATTCAAGTCAATAATAAAGTAAATAACATTAACTAATTTCTCTAAGAATTCTGTAGAAAAATCCTCATTTTTCTAGTTTCCAGACTAATTCTAGAATAGCCCTTTGCTGGAAGTACTTATGGGCTGATATGATTACAGAATTTTCTAACATTTAAAATGTAATCTCTTTGTTTTCTATAACAAATACATCAAATTTTAATATCTGGTGCACACAAGATAGAAAATACCATAGTGAACCTGGTATTTAAGCTGTAATCTTATTTCATATGCCATTTTTTTGAAACTTTCATATATATAACACTATTGCGGCTGAAATTAGCTATATTTCTTTTGTAAATTGAGAAAGGTATTTTAATAAATATATGGTACTATTATGTTTGGGAGGAATGATACGATGTTGAAAAAGCTGCTAGAGAATAAAAATATTCAGTAATAAAATATTACCTTCAGTAGAATGAGTGTGACAAAAAATACCAATAGGAAGAGTAAATGTTTTAGCTTTTAATAAAACAGACTGGAAGAATGTGCAGGGACTACAAAGTACTTTAAAAAGTGAATTCTATAAACATATACAGCTGGTTAGCCGATAACCTGTTGCTTTGAGAATAAATGTATCCCTGCACACATTTTCTCACAATATCCTTAGTTTAACCAATTTCAACATTAATTGACTAAACAAAAGGGATAATATACTAAAAATGTGGTAATGGGTTTAAAATGGCTTCAATTTATCATTTAGAATGATCCTATTCTAATGACTCAATTTGATTTTGCGGATGCTAAAGATCAAGATACATTTATACATAAGACAATAAGGTTCCTCCTCCAAGATGGCTGCTGAGCGGTAGGAACGGTAGGTAACAGATGAGTACATGGCAGGTAACATGGCAAATATGGTTATTCATACATTCTCCAATTAGGTATTCAGATATTCTAATATATTTTAGCTCTCTATGTATTAGCAGACTTCAAAATACTAATTAGCTTCAGTCATAACAATTGTACAAAATCTTGCCATCAAACTGCAGTATTTATTATTGCATTATGTATTTCACATAAAGTTGTGCAGTATACAATCTTCTATTACTTTTCCCTAGAGTTTAGCAAATTGTATTTAACAGATCAGACCTCACTGTTTCAAACTAATTTAATTTGCCAGATGAAGCACACATTTCTGTTTGTATTTCTAGACACAAAATAAAATGTAGGCTTTATCAAAATCTTAGAAGCAGAAAGAGCTACTCATTCTTTATCCTTATCTTGTTTTAGCAGGCAGTCAATTATATCAGTCTTTGCCTTGTTATGAAATTATTCTGGACTTTTGGAATGGATTTTTCCAAAGTCCTCAAGCTAAATAAATTCTCTCACACATCTGCTAAAGAGTTCTGATCTTCAGCAATACTTTCCTTTTCTGATAATACCAGTAAAAATGGATGTTGTGGTTTTCAATTTATTTCTATGTTGCTTTTCTGTGTAAGTTTTGTTGCAAACGGTTAATAGTTGTGTAAATTGAAATATGACATCTGAACATTATTCATCAAAAGTTACCAATTTAAAATGAAAAAAACATATTTTAATACAATATTCTACAAATTAAATATATATGTAAACAATATTCTACAAACATTGTGAGCTTTTGATTCAAATATAAGATTAAAAGTGATTCTGTTGCTGCTGCCATGGAAGGAAGGGGTGAGATTTTATGGGTTTTTATGTTGTGGATTTTTAATGTTGTAAGCCATCCATAGTCACCTGTATGTGAATTAGACAGTCCTATACATTTGTATAATAAATAATAAAATATTAAGAGCAGCAAATATTTTCTTAGTAACAACTGGTGATTGCTGCCATCTTTAGCAATGAGAACTAGTTTTATAGCTGGAGTAATTCTGGAGAAAATATTGGCAAACTAGATGGGTGGATAGATGAAGAAAAATGTATATGTATAATTTAACAATATAGATCCAAATAGGGCTGTTGTAAGAAATGCAGAAATAAAGGAATTGAAAATTGCATATAAATGCCAATCTGATAATGTTTCTTTGCAAATCTATTTCATTGGGTATACTCTGAATACTGTGTACAGTTACGATTGGCAGATATCAAAAGATAGAAACCCCATTTAGGGGATAAAAATCCAGCTGACATTTGTTCATTGAATCTAAATGTCTGCAGTAAACAGATTGTGTTGACTTCCACTTGACCCAGGATTTGGTAATTCAGAGTGCAAATCAATAGATATGAAATCAAATGTCTGCAATCTTTTATAATAATTTTGTAAAAATTGCATGTTTTACATTCTGCCATTCATGGTCTGAGAATTTCTAGCCAGTGGTACACTCTGATACTATTAATCAAGATATCTAGATATTACCTCCAGTATCAGACATCATATACCTATAATATATTTGCAAAGATTAGCACTAGCATTGTGCTATTGTGTTCATATCTTAGCTTTTAATAAGCCTCTCTTTATCCATGGTAGTATCAGAATATTTAACTAGATAAATTAATCAGTACGGTAATTAACAGAAACATATTATAGAAGGTCTTCTATGATGGTCTTAATATGATGAGGCTAAGTTTATTGTAATGATTATGTACATTACCTGATATTTTAGGGAGAGTGTAATCTTTTCTGAAGCTGTTAACATATTGTCTTATCCTTAAGACTCGAGAAATAATCGCTGTTAGGAAGAATTGCTACAGTTGAAATGAATATTTTACCAAAGATTTTATTCCTCTTCAGATGATACCAATAAGCTTGGGGAAGATTTTTTTTTTTTAATAGAAAAAGTTTTTATTGGTCAATAACGTACAAAACAATAGCTTACAATATGTGGAATTTCAAT
>JANHFO010004046.1:83375-95857 GCA_032468095.1 Pareas carinatus
AATCTTTAACCTTAAACTGTCTACCATGAACCTCACTCCATACCTAAGAGGTCTATAAGGGGGCGTGCATAAGCACACTTGCGCACCTACCGACCCTGTCCTACTGTCCCCATTTATTCGTACTCATTTATTATTATGCATATGAACTGAATAATGAATAATTTCAGGAAGTTTCTGTGAACGAATTGCATATAAATATTTGCTCCAGATGTTAATTATATCTAAGTATAAGGAGTGTGATTACACTGATAAAATTTGAACCTACATTTTATGCTGACATGCACCAAGCCTTTACACTGCCCACTGAAAATTTTGCTGCCTCATTTTCTTCATACAGAAGGAAAACTTTTCATTCTGATCTCTTGCTTGCTTGCTTGCTTGCTTGCTTGCTTCTCCCTTGGGTTCAAGAAATTGATTATCTCATTCTGAAAATAATTGACAGTGATTATTCTTAATCTAACATCCAGCACAGTCCAATTTCAGCCTTCTTTAATACTACCTCTACCTTTCTTTGTCACAGTTGCTTTCTAGAAAGGTAATCCACATCCCATTCAAGAGATCAGTTGGTATAAAGAAAAGTCAATCCATATCATTTGTTGTTCAAAAGTCGAATGGCTGTTCTTTGACCTCATGGTTGGGAAAGGAGAAAACATTTCATTTTGATGAAGCTGATATGCTTGCTAACACTGAGGGGGGACTGATACCTTGAAAAAGCAATATGTATTTGCCTTGCTTTTCCCTTTTCTCTGCATTTCTTTCATTCATGAGATTTATTCCCATTCAGCTCCATCCATGGATCCCACCAAAACTTCTGTCATTCTAAGGGTGTCCATCTTGTCCTTGTAATTCAATGACAATCATCATGTTTGTTATTTATATTGATTTGTGTTGGTAGCTATGACTATGAAGTTAAGATCGGGTGTTCTATGGTCAGATTTCATATCTATCCTGATTGAAACATTTTTTTTTAAGAAACCAAGAAAGACCATTCTATATTGTTTGATTCAGAGATGACTGAATCTGATTCTTTATATATACAAAACATGTGTTTATCTCAGGTTTACACTGCTTCTTTCTGTCCTTGTGTTTTAGATATTTATCTCATTTCATCTACCATAAGACAAGGTTAAGACAAGACATAATAACTGGCACAAGATCATCCAGTGAAGTTCTTACAAGAGAAAGGAGGATTAAATTTGGGGCTCTAAGCCCAACAAGCATTTCTCATCTTGACATTGTCCTGATAATATGGAGATTATACCTCCTGAAATTTCAGGGCATCAAATGATAGAATCCTGTTCTAAACAGTAGTCTCACTTTAGCTGTATGATCCATTTTGGTATGCCAACTAAATTGTAAATTAAAGTTAGCCTGCATTATTACCATGAGAATATACTAAGTTAATAATATTCCAGGAAGCAACAAGTGTGCTCTGTGAAATTGCCTTATAGCCACTGTTTCAACACATGTACTGGTTATCTTATCAATTTTGTGCACAGATATCTGAAAATTATTAAGAGAGAACTCTGTCCTGGTTGGTAGTACTAGTCATTATCTGAATGATATCTTCAGATTTCAGGATTGCTTGAGGCTTGATAAACAGCTGCCAAATATATTTTTATGATGACACCTATGGAAAGCTTCTAATCTTGACTTTAGGATTTTAGATATTTTACCAGAAACTCATCTATGAAACTTTTCTATTCTTCTCGTAAGAATTGCTTTTGGGCGTTGTTTTTTAAACAAGTTTCTGGATTGCTTTAATATTCTTGGAATTTCTATGTATGTATATTTAAATCATCACATTACCAAAGTTATTTAATTTTTAATTTAAAAAAAATCAAACAAATTTAATAAAATTAGAAATTTTTCAACCAGCTTGGGTGAAGTTTTGCTTCTCAGGCCTGATTAGTTAAAGTTATAAAACATTTTTCCTCCAGAAGAATGCTAGAATTGCAATATAGGTATTTACATATGAAAGAATTTCTCATTCATATTAAAGTGTATACCTATGGTAGCTTCACCTAGATATTTTCTTGACGTCAGTTCAACATGTGTTAAGAATATAACTACAGATGAATTAATATCATTTAATGGTTTTAGAAACTTCATCTACTGATCTTATACCTGTATTAATGAGCACAGAAAGTTTGATTTCAGTGTTCTAAACTTGTATAGTTTAGTATGTAGATGCTTAGATTACTGTTTCTTTGGACGACAGAAAATATCGAGTGATTTTGATGGAGAGATTACTTTACAAACTAAGTGGAGGAGGAGAAGAATGAATTTTATTATCTATTTTATTACTATGCAAAACTAGTCTTGCTATGGAGCAGATCTAGTCTAAGAAGGAGTAATAGCAACAAGCTTAACAGTGTTGAAAATCTCAGGACTTTTAATCAAGCTTTTCATGTGAAACATTCATTTCCTTGCAATATTTGATTAATCAATTGGCAACCTGCAGTCTAGGAGGAAGCTTGATGATATCGCCTACTAAGCATAATTTTTATGTTCATCCATAGCACTCAGAATAGAAGAAATGAGAGATTCAGAAGAAGATATTGTAACTTGCATTGTTTGTATTTGATCATCTTAGCACTTCCAAACAATTATAGCAGCTTTGCCCTCCAGATGTGTTGATGTAGGAACTCCTAAGATTCACACAGATTTAAAAGGCAAGATAATCTGGAAATCTCCTATTTGATTAGGAGTTTATGCGATAGATGCACAAGTGTATTAGCAAGTCTTAGGCTTGCTAATAAAGCTAAAAATATGAATAATAATTGCTGCTTGAAGTAGTTCTCTCTCGGTCCTCAGGTTTATTAATCTTTATTTCTAAATCTCAAATCTACTGCACTGCTTAAAAAAACACAAGAGATTTTTTCCCCATTTTGTTCAGAATTGACATAATATTTGACATATTCTCATTTAAATAATTATTGACATAATTATTTAAATGAGAATATGATTTAAAAATTACATGGTCACTTTGGCCAGTTGATTTTAATTAGATAGGAACATAGAGTGTTGTTTCCTTTCTAGCTGCTGAAATAAACCATATTACAATTGTAGTTTTCATTTGGAGAAGGATTTTCCATTACATTCATTTTTAAGACGCAGGAAGGAAAGAAACAAGCAAATATGTCTTGGGACTTACTCATCCTCCATTCTTTGCAATAAATGGGAAATGGCATATGCATAACAGATTACAAGGAACAGAACAGGGAATGGAACCAGCTTAGGTCTAATAAAGAAGAAAATTGCACTAACCAGAGGGACTAATTTGACTGAAAGGTAAAAGGCAAATATACATGCTGGTCTATCTCATTAAAATGATCTTGTTTTCTATAAGCCAAAGCATATCTAACCCAGCCAGACATGTAACAAGGAAACAAAAAGTCAAGGTGGTAATTTTTACATTTAATTTTCTAAGGATCCTCTGTTCCTGCCCAAAGATCAACTTGAAGAGGGGGAAAATGCAGTTGCACATTGTACAATTGTTTTTTTTATTCTGCCTGTTTATATGCGTATTTCAAATTAAGGGTGTAGTGTCATGGAAACAGCTTCTTTCTTTGGAGAGTTACTGCAGCACTATGTGAAGCAAACAGACTGCATGAAGAGAGTATAGGATGGAGCAAACACATAGCTATCTGCACTATGCTGCTTTCCAGTGCTCTGATTAAAGGCTTATTGTGAGGGATTCCAAAATGTTGCTTACTCTGCAGGATAATATATATTCCGACTCTTAACTATTTATAGTCTATACCAGAGTTTCCGTATCTTGACAACTTTAAGCCGGGTACACTTCAACTCCCAGAATTCCCCAGCCAGCCATGCTGGTTGGGGAATTCAGGGAGTTGAAGTCCACCCGGCTTAAAGTTGTCAAGATTGGGAAACCCTAGATATAAATCAAGACCTTTAGTAGTTTGTCATTATAAAACATTTCTATAATTTAATTATCAGGTTATTTACCCATCGGTGAGTAACTTGGCAAATACATACATACATAATGTAAAGATATTGTTGATAGGAAATTGCTCTTAACTCATAGAAAGAACAAGAATAAGTGGCATGCAAGGGTGATAGAAGAAAGACAGGCGAAAAACACATGTTGGCTTCATTTTTTCTTTATCTCATTTGCAAATAGGCATTTTATATCATTTCTTGTAAATAAGGTTGGGATTTCATATGTTCCGAATAACTTGGGTGCTAAATATGGGATTGGAATGACACTGCAACATTTACATTCCTGAATATATGCCCAATTGATGGAATGTGACAGTGAACAGTATGTTGGCTTGCAAGGTAGTCTCTAGATCAAGTTTCTTAGCTTGCCTAGAATAACATGAGTGATAAAATAGCTTTACTGTTTTGACAGTAAAACTGTGCCAGAACCTGCTGTTAGGAAAGAATGTTCCATATGGCATTGGTATGACTAAGGATGAGAACCACTTTAAACAATATGTGAAAGCTTTAGTTACCAAAGCCATGATGACTGGTGGAGGTCACTATTCATGGGCCCACTGATTGATCACCATGGTATATAGGAGATTGTGACTTGGAATGAAAGAAGAATATAGTTGAAAAGCATGAATTTTTATATGAAATGAATGATATGTTGTACATTTGTGAATCTAAGCAAAATGAAAATGAAGTAAATGAAAATTATGAACAGCATAATTTGCTGTTATGAAATTGAAGTGAATACACACATGAAATAAAAAGGCGAACAATTTAGCCAGAAAGGGTTAATTGGAGACTAGATGTTGTGGGTAAACACTCTAGATGTTGTGGGCAAACATAAAAGTAAAAAAACCACCTTAGGTTTATTTTTTGTGGCATTGGTGCCATTGAATCAGGCTTGACTCCTAGTGACTGCATAAAGTCTGTGCAGTTTTCTTGGTAAATTTTTTGTTAGTGGTTTGCTATTGCCTTCTTCCAAGGTGTGGGAGAGAGTAATTGGTTCAAAGTCGTGCAGTTAGCTTTGTGTCTAAAGCAGGACTAGTATTTTGGTTTCTGACCTGAAGTCTTTAATCCCTATACCAAACTGGCTGTAGAATGTATTTATGGATAGAAGACATAATAATATTTGCAGTAATATTAAATGTGATGGTGACAGTGTGAATGTGCATAAGGAGAAGCAAAAGTATGTTGAATATAGTGAGAATCAGTTTCTTATGTGTATGTGGTAAAACAAGAAAAAATAGAGTTGAGAATGAGTATGTATTACAGTGGTGTCCACAGATATCAGAATGATAAAAGCAGCATTGAACTATCATGCTTCAGGATTACCCCTTTTGTGAATGTCTGAGATGTTGTGACACACATAGAAAATAGCAGGGTTTGCATTATGATGCCACATTGCTGTTTAAGTCATTGACCCACATCTAATGGATGATGCTAGCTTATTAAATACTAAACAAAATGAGCAATATGAATGATTTACATTGAGTTGTTTTGGTCAAAACAGATTCTGAGGGTAGAATCACAAAATATGTATTAATGAAAAATTAGAAAACGTTGAGAAAAAGGGAAGATCAGGAATGTCACGATGAGATGAGGAAGACCAAGCGAGTCAACTTGATATGGAGTTACTGAAATCTTTAGAAAGAGAGTGATTAAGAACAAAACATAATATATTAAATGAAATAAATTAAACTCTGTAAAAGAGTTGTAGCATTATTTGCAAGGACAAAAAATATGGAGAGGTTCCATGAATTGGATTGGTGTGAATTATGTTTACTTGGATTTGTTCTTCTTTTTCATCTCAGATTGAGTTTAGTTTGCTTACTACCTTTTAATCTTCTAAATGTTTATCCTGAAAGAGAATAATGTGACATACTGTATTGTCTAAGATTACTGTGTGAAACCCATCCACATGTCACCAACCTATTAAAAAGTATGCTGCAGCATCCTTTCAATCTGTCTTCCTAAATTGTAGTTAACTACAAACAAAAGTGCATGTCCAATATATTTTAGCATAAACATTAATATCATCTCAATTTTATAATAAAGCAACTAGGTTTAATTATAATAGGAAGCATTATTACTGTATGTATCATTTCTTGTTTGCTTTCCATATGTTGCGTTTCCCTTTAATCATTTTCCAACACTGAAGCTGATTTTTCTCTCTTAACCTACTTTTCACATTGGCAAAAACTTGAGACGGCTAATTTAAAAAAAAACTAAAAGTGAAAAAGGATATAGAAAGTAACAAAGGTAAGATTAACACTAATATTAATGCTAAAATTGACTAATAATTAAAATCCTTTCAAATGAGATGCATATTTGCGCATTTCCTGAAGGCTGAGAGTGAGACAATACAATTCTCAGAAGCTTGGGTTCAACAGGTCCACAAATACTCTTCAGAATGCCAAAAATACAGGCTTCTCTCAGTGGAGGCATTTTGACAAAAGGTCTCTTCCTGGAGATTTTCAGAGCCAAACAAGTTTGTAATGGGAGAGGCAGTGGTCCTTAAGCCATAAGACTCAAGCAAATTAACCATAAATTGTGGTCATTAAATAACTGGAAAACAGTACAGTACAAACCTTTCTGCAACTAACTGGCTCATTATACTAACAGCAATTGTCCATGCAATTTTAAGGATAGCTTCACATTTTGTAATTGTCAAAATCAGGCACAAGTAACTGTCATAAATCCAACCAGCTTAGGAAAGATCACATTTGGTATATTAGGCATAATTGTGCAACAGTGCTCTTTGTTACAGTTGTTATTGTGAATCTAGTGACATCTAAGAACCAAGGAGTACAAAATATTGTGAACCTGCTGTTTAAGGAAAAAGAAAGTTCATGAAAAATAAGATGGATTTGAGTTCACGCTTTCATATTTAACGGCATCTTACCAGAATTGAATTTCAGCCTCTTCTTTTTCATCCAGTCGAGTATCTATTCCTTGGACTTCAATAGTAAAGAATAACAGAGCCTTAGTAGAACTTATCAAGTCCAAAACTCCAGATGACCTCTCCCAATTGTTTCATTTAGAAGTTGGGCAACCTGAAGAGTTAGGGTTTCAACATCAGCCTGAAAAAAAGGTGTCTGCTTTAGAAAGATATTATGTTCATATAATTGCATGCTACAATTAACCACTTTTGAATAATATTTGAAATATGCACAAACCTAAACCATAAGAAATTTATCAGACCCACTTTCTGGTCATGGCCAAACAGGAAATATCCAAAGCAAGGTCCTACCATAATACTACTACGGTATGTAGTCTCATAAATGAAATCCCTCCTGATCTGCCAGCCAGTTCTCTATGATATGACCTACCAGCATTTAAATTCAGGATTAATTCTAGATAATTGACGTTTTACCAGTAATTCATCTGGCAATGAATGGCAGAATTTTTAATTTGTTGAGGCCACCATACAGTAAGCTGCAACCAGAACAGAAGAGAGGCCAGCCATTGCCCTACTATCATTATCCCTCAGGATCCTATCTTGTATCCTACGTCCCCATGTCAGTGATATTTCAGTAGTACTGGGATTGTCCATTTCCAGTTGCCTCCCATTTTCCTGACACAAGCTTTTAACAATAGGCCAGAATCATAGATCCAGGTCTAATCTTTGGAGAAAGCTGTTTTCATAAAACTTAAGTGGATTCTTGCAAGAATCTTGGAATATAACAAATCCAAAGTAGGATTGTATTTTGGTTTCCAAATTTAGTCTGCTGACTATTGAAAAAGTCAATTTGCATTAGAATTCCCAATCATCCTTTTCTCAATTGCTTCATTGATTACAAAAATAACTTAGATTGTGTTGATCATATTAAACTGTACCATACGCTCAGAAAAGTCGGAGTTCCAAAAGAACCTCCTTCTCTTCAATGAGAAACTTACATACAGGAAGACATAATACAGACATGTTAAACAGACTGGCCCCAGGTTGGCAAAGGTTGTATCGTATATTTCCTCTTTATTTATTCAATTTGTATGAATCAATATAAAGGAAGGTGGTTTGCAAGAAAATGAGCCTAGTTTTTAAAACTGGGGGAAGAAACATCTATAATCTGTGCTATGCTCATGACACTACTCTGATAGCCAAAATGCAAAAGGCCTTTAGTAATGCAAAGCTTTAGTAATAAAAGTCAAGGGCCACACTTAAAAAATGGAATTACAATTAAATGTAAAGAAGACTAAACTTAAGAACAACACAGAGCAACTGGTCTTTGAACTGACAAAGAAGTGGTGGATAGTTTCTGCTTTTTAGGATCAACCATCAGTAGTAAAGGAACAAGCAATCAAGAAATATACTGCAGTTTAGCACTTAGTAGAGAGGTCATGCCTTGCAAAACATATTCAAAAGCTGTGTGGTATCTAAACATACAAAAATCAGAATTGTGCATGTTATGATATTCTCTATGACATTTCTCCAATTCTCTGTGCCCTATTTTTCTTTCCTAGAACCAAATTCTTTCAAAGTGGTCATCTCTTTTTAATATAATGCAACTTTCTTGCATTTGCATATGCAACACTATTTGGTATATCTGAGTTGCATTCCAAGCTGCAGAGCCACTACTTTTAGATCTTCACAGATATTCCAGTTGTGCTTAGTGCATATGCTGCAAGAACACTTCCATGTTTTTTTATGTTTCTTTCAGGTCTGCAATATAGCCAATAGGTACTGAAGCGTATACATTGCCATTGTGTAAAAACAGAAGATTTCTATGAGGACAATTCGGAAAAAAACCCCTCTGTTTGGTTATCAATGACAGGCAATTGCAGATACAGAACTTTTACACAGCAAACTGCAACATTACATTACTTTTCGACATAATCCCTATTCAAATTGAGGCACTTGTCATAACGTCTTACAAGTTTGAAATTCCTTCTGCAAAAAAATCTCATGCTTGGGAATGAAGCCAAAGGTTCTTGGGTGCGTCAGTGCATGATGAATCGCAGCTGCTGAAAGCACTTCACATTTGGTGGGATTTTTTATGGCAGCGTTCATTTTCAATTGATCTAGAGCAGGAGTGTCAGACCTAATTTCATTGCGGGCCACTGCCATTTCTGCTGTGGGCACTGTGGACTGCCCTCCCACTACCCCTGTGCCCCCTCAGGGACCCCTGCAGCTCCTCCACAGCCCCAAACAATCCCCATGACCCCCTGGGCCCCCACATGGACCTCCACTGTGGAGCTTGCCGATCCCCTTGCAGTCACTGATGGACCCCCCCGTGGCTGAAGACCACCTACCCACACCATAGCTGCCACCTCCAGCGACTGCCCTGCTTGCTGCCAGATCCGGCCTGCGGGCCTGATTCAGGTAAGTCATGGGCCGTATCCATCCCGGGGGGCACCAGTCTGACATCTATGATCTAGAGGATGAGTCAACTGCAACACAACCTTTTTCTTCCACTCCTCACTGCCTACGGAACTACTGAACACAGCGCCATAGAACGGGTTTCACTATTCCCGCCTATTTCTTGTACATGAGCAAACGGAGGTTTTTTTCTGAATTGCCCTTGTATAAAATGGTACGTGACAGGCTAAGTTACAGGCTATTTTCATGGTTGGCAGCCAAAAACCTATAAGATACTCTTAGAAGTGTTCAGGAAGCAAAACCTTTGTTGTCCAGTATAGCAGGAAAATTACTAATTTCCTGAAAGCATTAATTCTTTGCTGCTGTCAAAGTATCCATCTATATTGTTGTCATCCAAATCTGGCAGAGCTATTCTTTCAAGGGCAAGGCATTTCTCTTTGGCTGCAAGAATGAATGCAAATAATACATTTCAGAGTTCTGTAGGGCTAGTTTCTTCTCTTTTTTATAGAAGTCCAATTGCTTTTATATGTGATATTTTGTTTCTCCCTAATTTAGCAGATATATCATTAATGTGGCTGTTTTAATGGGATAAGGTTTTCTTTTCCCACAGATGAGTATTGACACTGGGTCAAATACATCAGTTTATTTCCAGTTGCCAAACATTGAGAAACACAAGAAGGGCCTTACTCCATTTCCAACCATCAGTCTGCCTAGTCCAGTATTAAGTACACTGACTCTCCAGGATTTTGGACAGGGTTTTTTCCGATCCTGCTTGGAAGTGCCAAAGATTTATTTTTTGATCCTCTTCTACAGTATACTGTAGATAAAATGTGGACTCTACCTGACACATGAAGATTTCTTTGATAAAGAAGGATTCCCAAAAAACTAAATTGAAATTTTGATATATGGCTTTGAGAAATATAAGCTAAAGACATTGAAAACAAGAATTTGATGGCTCAATGCACACCAGGAAATCACTATTTCAGTGGTTTTCTCCAGCCCAGGAAGTAGGATGCAAGTTCCATTCCATTAAGCATTTCAGGTGCTTACAGGAACAATGAGGATTATGCAAACCTCTCACCAGATTTCTGAAAAAAATAGCTTAAAGAGGAATGCTAGAAATGGGAGCCAGTGTACAGAGAGCTTCCATTCATTCTAATGTTCACTCTAATGTCTTTGCGTACTTCTTCCACTTCTGACTGACAAGATGCAAAGGTCAGGGGAAAAAAATCTTGAACCAAATGTAAATCCTTTCATGCATATGCCCTGGAATTTCTACAAGAAAGAATTATTCCTGGCTGTGTTGTATGCAAAAATGTTTTAATACCTACACTTCTAAAGAAGCCTTACTACTCTCAATTCTCTATTTTCTTGTACAGTTTTAATTTGGACTGTTCTGTTCATTTTTGTATACAGCGTTTGAGAAGGAAATTACCAGTTTTGCCTTTATTGATCTCCCTTAGTACCTCCCTCCCCTGACTCAACACCCACAGGTTAAGAAAATGCTTCAAACATTTGGAAGTATTTTGTTCTGAGTTGAGTCACTGTGATGGAAAGCTTTCAATTGCCTCTGGGGAAAGCACAATAAATAGGAGAGTTCTGACTTTCTTGCCCAGAAAAGAGAAAAATGGCTTTATTAGAACCCCTAGTTCAAGAATTAGAGAGATATGAATTAAAGTTAGAAGAATCGTATTCTTCAATATGTCTGGTCCAGAATGGAGCCTCAGAAGTTACCTCAACTGAAGCAAGATAGTTTTTTATGAATGTCTCTGAAAGGTTAAAGAGATTGTTGCCTATCTCATTTCTCATTTTGACATGTAGATAGAAAGACAAGATGCATGGCTCGATGAAAGAAAAAGGGCTGCAGTTATAGATCTAACTCAAAAAGTGATTTGCTGAAAACTCCAATATACACTTACAAGGTAGTTTGAGCTTGTTGAGTTTGAATGTATATTGTACTCAAGTAAATTTGCTCTTAAATCAAAAAGATACATTTGGATGGAAACAGAAATACAGCAAAAGTCGATGGTGTTGAGATGGAATAGCTAAACTGATACCAGCACGCATTCTACTTCCCCTAAATTCCTACTGGAGATTGATTTTTTTTTTAAAAGCGAGGAAGATTTCCTTCCCTAAGTCTTTGCCCTGGCCCATTTTGTCCTATGGTGATAGGAGAAAATGTTTTGTTCTATTAATGGTGTTACGTATTGGCCTTATTATTAGTGTATGTGTTTTAATGGAACTATGCTGAGTCACTGGGCTCAATTAGTTGAAGCCTATAGACCTCAGACTGCATGTCTCTGGTCCTGGGGATTGGGAGGGAGGGAATCTCAATTGCTTATTGGCTGCCACCTAGTGGCCAAACAGTATATAACCATTCGCTCAGTCAGTCAAGCCAAACCTGCTGTAAGAACAAGTTTACTTTATGTTACGATCCTGAATTAATTGTAAATAAACGGTTCCTGATTGATCTACACCATCTCCATGAACCCAGTACACAACAAATGATATGTATGCTCTTATTTAAAATGCTTCCTGCTGTCAGACTAATCTAATCATCATTCAAAATGTCAGCATTTAAAGCATATTACATTAAAAAAGGCTGAACATTCAAAAGAGTCATTCAAAGTAGAGCTGAGCATTCTTCACAGTCTTCCACTGAATCCAGGAAAGCAGAGTGAAGTCACACTTGCTCGGCCCAGAAATGTATGCCAGACACCATTTGAAATTTACACCTCAAGCATGAAAACCAGCAGTCTCTTTGTACAAACTTTCCCAATCATTAGGAGGTTGAATAAGAAGCAGATGGGATGGGAGAGCAGGTATAACATCTTTGAACAGAGACATGGATTTTCTCCAAGGAAAGATCTTTGTTTATCTTCACTCTCACAATTTAAGGCATTGAAATTACTTTGGTGCAATTTTCTGGATACATAGTAAAGGATGTTCATGTGATATTGATTTGGAAAAAAAAAGATGCTGTCCTGTTTTTTGCTTCCATTATTCCTGATATCTGCCCAAGATTCAAAAGCAAAAAATGGATAGTTACATTGGTAAATGTTTACCAGATGTATGACTTGCTGACCACTTAAGATATTGCTCTTCTAGATTCGACTTCCGGTCCTAGAGGCAACAGGACGTGGGAGAGCTAGCTCTGCCTCCCACGCCTGAAACCCACTCTCTGGGGGGCCCTTAGGGGCCGGGT
>JANHFO010004047.1:63596-78271 GCA_032468095.1 Pareas carinatus
TTTGTGGGTCGTGAACAGCCCCAATGGTTACTTATGATCTGTATAGACCATGAATAGCCCATACACATATTCATGGAATTTCTTGATTCTCGCCACTATTGCTAAGGGTTCTTTATCAATCTGAGCGTAGTTCTGCTCAGCGGAGGACAGCGTCCTCGAGTAATATGCAATGGGCGCTTGTCGCCCATCTGGTTCTTCGTCCCTCAGAACTACCCCCACACGTCACAGGCTATGCAAAGCTGCAGATGTGAGCCCTTGTCCATTGCCATGTGGCTGACGTATCCAGTAGCCTGTGGAGAGGTTCTGCTACTGTTGCTTTCTGGGGTAGAAAGGCATGATAGAAGTTGAGGAGGCCCAGGAATGCCTGCAGTTCCTCCTTGCTAGCGGATTCAATTACCCTATGATCCCACCTTCTGTTACACTGTTGTGTATTAGGGTGGGGGGATACAGAGAGTCCGAAGCTGAGTTCCAACTAACAGTTTATTGTAACATCGCATGCAGACTGAAGATGAAAAGTAACAAACGGCACTCACTTAAAACTCCCACAACTTTCCCGCTCCCTCAGTGGTGTCCCAATAGCGGCCCAGGAAATGCCCACGCTGAGCCTACATTGGTTGGCCATTGGTCAGGTCGCTTCAACCAATTGGCGCCCCAACTTTTCCCGCATGGCCTGCACGGGACACAACATTTATGGTGTGGCAGTCAGGAGTAAATCTACTCAGTGGCATTGCCCCCAGTTATCATTCCGTCACGGACAGTACATTTGATCCTCTTGCTATCTTCTTTAAGAAAACATGTCTGTTCACTAGGTGTTTAAAGGACAAAAAGAGTACATTTCAGAAGGCTTCTATGAAATGTAATTTATTTATTAACTTTCTAATCTTTTAGGATAGTTGATTTTTTGGTTAGGTATTCTTTTTCTTTTGTTTAATAAAGCAATATTTTAATTGTCTTTTTGTATTATGCCCTGGAAGTTCTCTGGAAGGCAGCATAATATAAATCATGTTACCTATGATATATAGTAGCAACCATGTATACTTATTTCAGACAGTGTGGGAGGGAAACCCTTACTATGCTATACATAGTATTTACAATTAAGATGAATGATACAATTGTACAGTTATGGAATCAATTGCCAGAGAACATAATATTTCAAAAAGTTTCCTCTATGCACTCATTCAACTTGTTTTCTGTTGGTGCTATCAAGTATTTCTGTTTGGGGGGTGTTTAATGTTCTCTGGACATAAACCAGGACTTTTCTTTAAGATATTCATTTTTATCGAAAGAGCTTTGAGACTGTCATCATTAGGAAAGGATTAATGATTAGAAAGTGAGGAACTGTAACTTTGCATATAAAATGTTTATTTATTTACTAAACAAATGTGTGTACCTGCTCAACTTACATATTGACTCTCAGTATCTCGGGGTTTTGAATTTTAAACTCAAAATAGAATTATCCTGCTTGAAGTGCAATACACCCATTTGTGTTTTTTTTGGAGGGGGGGAACTGCTGTAGAAAATTAGCAAATTACTGTTGAATTTAGTGACACAATCCTAGAAGGTTCTAGGCCACAGGATGCACACCAGAGTATAATGTCAGGATCTTTATGTTGCTATTCTCACTTTCTCTTTGCTTTTCATTCCTTCATGCTAATGGAGGAAAAGAAAAGGATTAATAACTTTTGCAAGAAATTAGTTTGAATATTGCATATAATTAAACTCAATAATCTACCTTGTTATGGTATAATTTCTTTTTTATAGGGCATTTGCTTGTGCTAACCTTATCATCTATAACAGTATTGAGTGACTCAATCCACATAGGATATATGTCTCCATCTAGATAACCCAGTCAATGCTTTGCAATTTTCTCTTTTTTTGGTAGACTCTTTGTACTCTCCTTGACTGTTTATTGATCCCTGAAAATATGTCCCCTGATGGACCTAGAGACCTGTATGAAATATATTTTGCCTTTGCCTGTGTGTGGGCATTTGGTGGGGCTCTATTTCAAGACCAGGTACGTCAAAATCAGCTTATTTAAGTTCATTTTTTGGGGTGGGGGGCTATTCAAATAAGCAAACTGTTCTAGATTTATGGTCTTTCACCTGTGCAATAAAAATACTGTCAACAGTAGAAGAGGCTGAATTAAATTAAGGAATTAAATGTCATATTCATGTTAGAGACAGTCTCCATGTCAGAGATAATATTACCAATTTCAGGTGGAACATGAACTTGCAAGAAATGCTAAAAAGAATTGAATAGACTTTTATTTTCCTCATATATCTTGGCTGGAAGATGAAGAGAAATAAATTACTCAATAAAGACAATAAGTGGTGCAAGATGTTTGTAGATTAGAACAAAAATAAACTGGAATCAGAGATACATCAGATATAAGAAATAACAGATTAGGTCCTTATAGCATGTTAGCTTTGAAGAAAATAAGAATAGTGAATATAATAACTACAGCTGCTTGAAGGAAATGCAAGCTGAAACATTTCAAGCTATATATGGTCTAAAACACCTTGTTTCCTTTGAACATGAGATGTTGCATAAATCTAACATACTATAAGTGTTTATGTAGAAAGCTGTGAGATATGATATATGAGGCCAATTTGGAAAAAAAACGTTCCATTTGGTTATCAATGACAGACACTCGCAGATACAGAACTTTTATTAAACACATTAGAAAACTACAACATTACATTACTTTTTGACATAATTGCCATTCAAATTGAGGCACTTGACATGACGTCTTACAAGGTTTGAAATTCCTTCCGCAAAAAAAATCCTGCCTGGGAATGAAGTCACCCTGACAGCATCGCGAAGCGCATTGTCATCATCGAAGTGATGTGATGCAAGCAACTGTTTCATGTGTCTGAAGAGGTGGTAGTCGCTCGATGCCAAATCTGGTCTATAGGGGGGATGATCAAAAACATCCCAACGGAACTGCTGCAAAAGTTCTTGGGTGCATCTAGCAGTGTGCGATGGGTTCATTCCCAGCCGGGAGATTTCTTTGCAGAATGAATTTCAAACCTTGTAAAATGTTATGACAAGTGCCTCAATTTGAATGGTGATTATGTTGAAAAGTAATGCAATGCTGTAGTTTTCTAATGTGTATCATAAAGGTTCTGTATCTGTGAGTGCCTGTCCTTGATAATCAAACGAAGGTTTGTTTCCAAATAGCCCTCATAGTCCTCAACGTATGACCACAATTGAGCCCAAAATTTCAGTTGCTAAGCAAACCAGTTGTTACATGAATTTTGCCCCATGTTATGACCTTTTTTGCCACAGTTGGTAAGTGAACCACTGCAGTTGTTAGTAACATATGTGTAAGTAAATATGGCTTTCCCATTGACTTTGCTTGTCAGAAGTTCACAAAAGATGATTTACATGATTCTGACACATTGCAACTGTCATAAATATGAGTCAGTTGCCAAGCAGCTGAATTTTGATCACATGACCATGGGGATGCTGCAGCAGTTATAAGTGTGGAAAATGGTCATAACTAACTTTTTTTCAGTGCCATTGTAATATTGAATGGTCACTAAATGAACTGTTGTAACTCAAGGACTACCTCTACTAACTCATAGGAACATGCCCTTTTTTATTGAAAATGAAAAAACACAAAAGTAATCAAGTATGTATGCTATGCATCACATAAATCAAAATCATTTTCAAAAAATATTAGGAGAGATATATTTCTTATTCTCTTGAGAAATGTTCATGATTAGTAAAGTAATTTAAGAAAACCCACATAATAGATTTAGATTGTTTGATAACTGCTTTTATTAGATGATTTTAAGGATGAAATCATCTAAGGAAATGCTACCCAGTAGAAATATGTTCCTATTTCGAAGCAATGAAAGTGTTTAATACTATGCAATTTAAATTATTTCACAATATTGATGTATGTTTCCAGACAATATACACTTAATAGTTAAATGGTTTGTAAGGTACAATATATATGGCTAGATAACAAAATCAATATTTTATAGCTTTACAGTTACCAAGCTGAATTCAGCCAATGGTGGCTTAAAGAGATGAAATCTGTGAAGTTTCCTTCTCATGGTACAATATTTGACTATTATCTTGATTCCAAAACTAAGAAATTTTTCCCTTGGAGTGATAAAATTAGCAGTTTTGACATGGATCCAGAAACACCCTTGCAGGTATTTTTATTTGTTTTTTTGTTAATAGAAATAAGGGATGAATGTAGGGTCTTTGAGATTTTACCTTTACTATTTTTATTTTTATTTTCCTAAAAGCATTCCTTTTAAAATCTGTATACAGTACACATAAGTGCTGCTTTTATATGCTTTGCATCTAACAAAAGGGGAAGAAAAACGAATGAAAGCCAATTAAATTGATATGGTGAGAACACTTAATAGTTTTGTTTTTTTTACAAAGGATATAGTGAAAGAAACTCATGAAATTACATTTCAGAGGACTAAAGTAAAGTTTCTACTTTTGTTGTGTGTCTGAAAAGAGGAAAGAGAGAAAACACATAAGATCAAAGCTAGTACATTTCTACAATAATAAATTATTGGTTTTTGTACATGCAAATATAGCCAGTGTGAATTATCATAGCTCTTATTTTATAATTTTTTGGTGAACAATCTTATATTTTGTCAAAATTTCAATATAAGTTAATTTGATGAATGTTTTGTGATCTAAAATCAATGAATTTTTATTATTATCTTTCGGAAACTTTATAACTGTTTTCCTTTAATAGCCGTCAAAGTAAACAAATGCCATATTGGAATAGTCTAAAATTGTTTGATTCTTTTCAATACAGTTCAGCAAGAGACACTATGTCGATGGTTAGAAAAAAGGAACATAATATTTAAATTCCATAATTTTTGTTCTAATGTTCCTATCTCTAGAAATAAATAAAAATATTAACTTTTATATTGAACAAACACACCTAATCATCGACTCTATACTCTGCAATAAGTGATATTTAAAATTTTAAAATAAAATTCAGTAGCATATCAGCATCAATATACAAACTACCTACATTGGTTTGTGTATTTCTCTCTCTGTGTGTGTATATGTGTGTGTTTTAGGCAGTGCTTGTTCACACATCTGAGACTGCATGTCTTAAATATTTTGTGGAACTGCTATTGGAAAAAAACAAGCCAGTGATGCTGGTTGGAAACGCTGGAGTAGGGAAAACATTGCTTATTGGGAAATGCCTTGCCAGCCTTTCAAAAGATTTTCTGGTCTCAAAAGTTCCATTCAACTATTACACCACTTCAGCAACATTACAAAGTAAGCCTCCTCTTTTGTTAGTGCTCAGGCTCTCACTCTGAGCATTAGCATACAGGCATCTGAACCCTTTATCACTGACCTTGCATTTGCTTTCTGTGTCTTTTGATATATATCTACTATAAGTGGCACTTCCTTCTCACCATTCCCTTCCTCATTTCTGTTTATCTTCCCTTTTTGATTTTTTCCTCCTGCATGTAAAAATTCAGCAGCCAGAAGTGTTATACTATATATTTCACTCCATCCTTACTTTGCAAGAGTCTTACAGGATGATTGTTTATTGACTGATAATCTACTTTTCTACTCAATGTGAAGATTTGGGTCAACGAATGATCATGAAAAATATTTGTTAAAAATCATACATAAAGGCAAACTAAAATTAGTTATATTTTGGCTGTTCTACTAAGTATGGAAGAATAATGGCAAAAAGCTGAGAAACTACATTCCACAGTTTTGAAGCAGGTAGTAGGAAGTCCTCTATAAAACTCTAGATGAGAAAAACAATGGAGACATCTTCAGATATCCTAAATTATTTGAAGCTAAATATCTTTAAATTTTGCCTGATAAACAAACAGCCATCACCTCAGGGCTTCCACTCTTCTCCCTATCATCTTTTCCCCTAGTTGCAATGTCTAAACACGTATAGTTTAGTGTAGTCCTATTTAGAGCTCAAGGATATAATGATATGCCACCTGTTTATTTTATAGTTCATAGTTGCTATCAGTAAAAGGACTGGCTGAAGGGAACTGCTTTCAAATGGATATAGAAGTTGTAGTGGTGCTGGATTGTAACTATACTTACTTTGTTCAAATTGTTCTCATTTGTAAAAACAAAAGAACAGGGGGCACACCTATAGAAACATATCTTTCTTGTTTCAAGTATTCTCATTTAGAATTATAGCAAAAGTTTTAACATTCCAGGAACATAATTAATGCATTCCATTAATTTAAAATATAGCACACATCGAACTCACACTCTTGTAAGTATGTTTCTGGAATATTTTATTATTACTTAGATTACACATGAAGAGCACAGCTAAAAAAAAGGAGCACAAAATTGCAAACAAGTTAATACCATTTGGAGAACTATAATTTAAGACTTAATACTTTAAAAACTGCCAGTAAAGTCACTGAACTCGTTTGATGTGCTTGCTGTTTTAATAAGATTGTTATAGTACACTAAGTACATGCTAAGTATATATAAACACATGTACTCGATTTTAGTATTAGGACAGTGATAATCTTGAATAAACCTCATGAAAGATTTTTTTTTTGTAACTGAAGTTATAAAAGTTATACTTTGATACAAACTGCGTATGTAATGTATGATACATATGTTAGTGCAAGTGAGGAAGAAAGAGATTAAAAGCAAATTATGAATAAGGATGTCAAATATGTTAAGGTTTACCTGTTCTTAAGAAAAAATAAGTAATTACATTTCTGCTCCAACAGTCCAATAAGCAATAAACAACTTATAATTCATTCAAATTACATTACAATTATATTTCAACTTATGATTATGCCTTAAAATAATTTGTTACTAGTAATAAATAAATGTCAGTCATTGTTTCTTTGCAGTGAGGTTCAAATAACTTTTGCTGCTAATAAAGTGCTTTTTAAAGGAAAATGCACTTTGAAATATGTTAACTGCTATTAGACAGAAACAAGAACAGCTTCCAATAAATTAACAGCAGTTTATGTTCAGTGCAAATTCTCTTTAAGTCAACATCTTACAGTGTTATAAAATGAGGGGAAAATATTTTCGCTCTGGAAAGGATGAAGAAAGTACTGTTGCTCTATCAAGAGCAAGTTAATCTCAGTACAATGTCCTCTTCTATTTTGGTATTAAGTTACTTGGTTATTTTGTAGTTTAAGCACTTTTTTCCCATGAAAATCGATTATATATCTTAATGTGTTGGAAACTTACTATCTTCAATAGAAAAGCAGGACATAAATGTATTAAATAATTACATTTTAATTATAAATGTATTTTATATGATTAAATAATAATACCATATTTTAGAAATTCTTGAAAAACCCTTGGAGAAAAAAGCTGGACGTAATTATGGTCCTGTGGGAAACAAAAAATTGATTTATTTTATTGATGACCTGAATATGCCAGAAGTGGATGTTTATGGGACAGTACAGCCTCATACCCTCATTCGGCAGCACATAGATTATAGACATTGGTAAGTTTTTATTATTATGGTTGGCTGCGAAGTCACTCAGATCTTTAGACTACATTTAGTATCTTTATCAATCTATCAGCCTATCAATCCTTTTCAAGGATGTGATATAGATATTGTTAAGCTGCCTTTTGCTACTTTTGCAGTTGAATGATGGAGATTTTGTCAATACTGCTCCAGTTATTTTGAGTTTCCACCTGAAACATCTATTACTATTGGACACTACCTTTGCTTCCTTTAGCTAGAGTTGTTCTATTTTTATTTGCAAATTTTTGCATTTTGTTATCTTTTCCAGTTCTTTCTATGCTGTAATATTTTCTATCTAGATTGAAGTGTGGGGTATTATGTGGTTGATGCTTGTCTGTTTGAATTCTTAACTCCCAGAACACTATAGCATTTTTGTTTTTTTATTACTTCTCTACTTCCCATGTAGTTCCTGCATGCAGGCAAGTATTTCTTCCAGATTTTTCAATGTGCCATTGTTGTTATTTTATTATAACATTGTTTGTAATTAGTTTCTGTACTCTTCTTGCAACAACTAACTAAGTGGTCTACTGTGTCTTCAGCTTTGCAGAAGCAACATTTGCTGCTGTTGCTGTCTTCTCAACTGTGTCTTTGTATGCAATTGTTTTTAAGGCTTGGTCTTAGCCAGAATTAGATGTCGCCCCCTTTCTTCAATTTTCCTGCTTTTAGCCATTGTCAGATCTTGTTTTGAAATTATTAATATTCTGAGCTCAAATCAGTGTTCTTTATGATGAAAATGCTAGTGCACGTTTGAAGTAACACATTTCATTTAAGCTTTTCCAGATTTTTAGGGAGTTTTAAATATGGCAGTATTTCTTTTCTAGAGATTTAAGTTTGAGTAATTAAAATGGAAGCTGGTGGCCATATCTATTGCATGAGACCAATATCTTTATCATCTGGGAGAATATACTCCTAGTCATTTTTAAATCATATCATAAATATTAAGAACACTTTTTGTCTTCTTAGGTATGATAGACAGACTTTAAATGTGAAAGAAATTAATCATTGTCAATATGTTGCCTGCATGAATCCCACTGTTGGCAGTTTTACCATCAATCCGCGACTTCAAGTAAGATTAGGAATATCTCTTGTTTGAAGTACATTTGTTGTTGTTGTTGATGATTGCTAACCTGCGTCCAACTCTTTGCAATTCCATGGACCATAGCTAACCATCGCATCCTTGTCGTCCCCTTCTCTTTTTGTCTTCAAACTTTCCAAACATCTGGTCTTTTCCAATGAGTCCTCTCTTCTCATTCAGTAACCAAAGTATTTGAAATTCAGCTTCAGTATCTGTCCTTCCAAAGAACAGTCAGGGTTGATTTCCTTTAGGATTGACTGATTTGATTCCCATGCAATCAAAGGGATTCTCAAGACTCTTCTCCAGAACCACAATTCAAAAGTATCAGTTCTTTAGCACTCAGCTTTCCTTATGGTCCAACTCTCACAGACATATCTTACTAATGGGAAAATCATAGCTTTGACTGAATCACTTTGTCATATAATAACATATAATATAATGATAGCATAGCATAGTAAAACATAGTGTAGCGCAGCATGGTATAGAGTAACGTAATCTAGCATAGCATAGTGTAACAATGCAACATAGCAACTTAACATAACAAATGTAACAACATAATGCAATGTTCAAATATAATATATATTTAAAGTATATACAGCTGCCTAAAATTTATTTCAGTTTGCAGAAGACTTGGCAGATGATTCTTTGACTTACAAAATAGTCCCAGTAATGCAAACAGGCTGAACATAGTTATTGGTTCTTAATCATGTGGACACCAAAATGAAGGAATATATTTTATGATTCCACTGTAGAAGCGCTAGCTTCCCATTCTTGCATAACAACATCAGCCTAAGCCTAAGGCATACCCAACATATGTACTTATTTACTTACTTACTTACTTACTTTGCCCATCCACATCAGTAG
The DNA here is from genome assembly GCA_032468095.1 of Pareas carinatus. NCBI lineage: Eukaryota > Metazoa > Chordata > Lepidosauria > Squamata > Pareidae > Pareas > Pareas carinatus. The sequence goes on from JANHFO010004047.1 coordinate 73,013, forward strand.
ACACCTATGCTGTCAGATACTTTGGAGTTTAGAAAGTTTGTTGTAGGCATTAGGATAGCTTTGCCCGTTCAGAAAAAAGCAATTGAAGTGGATATGGTCAAATGCAAGTGACCGTTTAGTAGAAGGCAACTAAAAAATTTTTTCAGAATGATTCCCAAGACTTTTTGCTTTGCTGTTGCTGTTGTTATTGCTGTCGTTTGACTGTTTTCTAGGCAGTAATTTGTTTGAATGCATGTCAAACAGAACAGGGAATACAAAGACTGTTATTTTTTCTTCAGTGCAATTATGAGAGGCATAATTAGAAATAAAGATAAACGTGTAGCATGTCAGCTTCTGCTCAGGTGCAAACTGGAGCAGACAGATAGCAAAGGAAGGTCTGTAGGTATGCTAGTAGACATAGCTTCCAACTCATTAAAATACCTCACAATTTTGGCTCATTTCTATGAGGGCAGAGGTATTTATAAACATGAATGGAACCATGTCTGAATAGAAAGCCTAAACAAATATGTATGTTATTCTATTTTCTACCACTTTAAAACTTGAGATCCTGTATTGTAATTGGGATACCCACTAGGGGGAGGGTTAGAAAAGTCAAGATGACAGCTAAAACTATGCAATTAAAGCCTCACTTCTTCCCGGAGTTCAGATTAGGTATTTGAGGGACGAAAAGAGCTTAGGCCCAAACTATCATGTTCTCATAGCATGTTCTCATAGCATTTATTTCTCTTCTTCAAATAACATCCCCCAACAGAACTACCGTGTTTCCCCGAAAATAAGACACTGTCTTATATTAATTTTTGCATCCAAAGATGCGCTAGGTCTTATTTTCAGGGGATGTCTTATTTTTCCACCGAGACTGCCCAGAACCGGAAGTTCGAAGCCTTATTATTGGGGAGATCTTATTTTCGGAGGATGTCTTATATTTCAGTGAGAGGCAAAACTGTAAGAAGGTCTTATTTTTGAAGGAAGTCTTACTTTCGGGGAAACAGGGTATAATAAACCTAGTTGCTATTCAGCAGTTGTGTCCATTCCATATGTATTTGTTTAAATAGAGATGGATTCTTGTAGTGCAAAGTTCTGGAAAATAATAGTGCATAAGGAGATCACCTTATCACTAATCACTTATCATCAGATCACTAGAATGACACAGTCTCCTTAGATTTAATATCCAAGCCTTGCAATAGGACAGTAGATCTTTGTAGTTATAAAAATTTATATAGGTGGGCAGCAATATCTAAATTTCTTTTTTGCTTGTTTGCTTTTACTGTTTATGAGAGCATCATATGAAATTGTTCACTTAGAAATAACTCTTTTGTAGATTTGAAAGTAAAATTGCCTGAGGATTCTTATGCCAAATCTATATTATTAATTATTGTCCTTTGTTCACAAATGTGTTCTCAAGCATCTATTCATATAACAATATCACAAACACTAAAACTTAATATCTTCATATTTTAGAGACATTTTGCTGTGTTGGCTATGAATTTTCCCTCTGCTGATGCTCTGAGCACCATCTATGGCAAGATTCTTGATTTCCATTTTCAGCTATATAATTTTAACCCATCTATATTAAATCATGGGCATTCCCTGATTCAAGCTGCAATATGGCTTCACCAGACAATGGTTCAGAGCTTTCTCCCCACAGCTATTAAATTCCATTATATATTCAACCTTCGAGATCTCTCTAGCATCTTCCAGGTCTGTAAGGAGTAATACTCTAACTTGCATGCAAAAATTGAATTTGTTTAATATAATAACAGTTAAGAAATCAATTTATTGCATTTAAAACAAATGTGATTCTATTTGAAAACAGGGAGAAATAAGGGATTGTAATAGTGTCAGAATTTGACTTGGGACTTCATTCATTTAAGAGTGTCCTAAGAATATATGTTTTGGTGCCCACTCTCAGCCTTGATAGTATGACATAATCACAAAGAAATGTTTTTTGAATGTAAATAAGATTAAGACAAAGCAGTTCTAAAATAGCTGGGCATGCAATTATTGGAAGGTATGGTTTGCATGCAGTTCTCAGTTTAGAAATCAGACTGTTGGTACTAGATTTATATGTTCTGCATATCTTGTTGATTGTATGTTATGATACACTTCCTTTTTCATTTAAAGGGGATTCGGTTTGCTAAACTGGAGAGTTTGAAGCATCCACATGATCTTTTTCGTTTGTGGCTTCATGAGTCTTCACGTGTTTATGGAGATAAATTGGTAGAAGAAAAAGATTGCAATTTGTTTTATAAAAAGTTGATAGATACTGCACATAAATATTTTGAGGTAAATAATTAGTATTTATCTAGCACTAATTATTTGAAAATCAGGAATCTATGAAAGAGAAGTGAAACACAAATAAATGCAAAGAATACAATAATGTAATATACTACTTTCATTTATATCTATCAGCACTTAAAAATAAATCGACATTAAATATTATAAAAAACATAGTGATTACTGTTTGGTTTGAGAAGAGTTCATTAAAAATCCACATTAAGTTCTTTTCAGAAAAAGACATCCAATCAGATACTGAGAACTCTGGAATGCTAAATATGGTTTTGTTTTGTTTATAGCAACATTATTTTTTCAAACTAAAAGAAATTTTAATAATTTTTGAAGATCCTAAACAGCATGTCTTATTTGTGATGTATGTTTGCCTTTAAAATAGTATCATGAAACAGCATATTTTAGATCATTATATAGATAATTCACCTTTATTCCACATATATTTATGGTAAGAAAAAAAAAGACGTTCTGTGTAGAAATACATTGTTTAACTATATACAGTTAGTATTTTAAATTCTTGCTGGGTTAACTGGCCAAATTTAGAGAATTTGAAATACAGGGAAGCAAAAAAAAAAGGTTTACCTTGTTTTTAAAATTATTTTATTATTTTATTTATTTTTAAATAATCTGCTTTTTTTCAAAATATTCTCAATGATTTTATGGTGTAGTTGTTTTGGTAAATTTAAGGACTGTGAATTATTTGTCAAATCTTAGTTTGCCACCTCAATGAGTAGACTTTAAAAGCAGAGGAAAAACAGCTTTGAAGAAAAGAATGTTCAGGGAAAGCTTACGTGATTATCACTCTCTCCCTTGTGAAACAAAACAGATAGATCCTCCCTGGCCTTGCACACCAGGTTCTTGCACACTCTGATCTCTTCTTATAACATACACATAATTAAAGCTATGATGGTCGAAACCTGTAATGCTAACTCAGTTATACATATGAATCACTGCTGCTGCAATGTTAAAGCTGGCACTCTTATCTGTCACGATCTTTTTAAAAATATTTTTTTTATTATCTCTGAAGTTTTTTTCTCTTCAAACTAGGCAGGGGAGAGAAAAAAGAAGAAAAAACAAATTTCTGACAATAAAAATAAAAAAATTACAAAAAAAACCATGACAAATATCATGACTTGGAATTTAGGAGACAGTTTTTGAAAGCAACCAAAGCAGATAACTTTGCCACTACTGAAATGAACTGTTTCCTTCTGAATTCAGAGGAAAGCTATTAGAAAGAAACTAAGAAAATCTCTATTATAATATATTGAGAAATAAATTGTTTATAAATAGTAAATAGTTCAGTTGTAGACATTCTTGTAACTTCATTCCTTTCATCTGAATAAATGTTGTTAAAGAAGGTTGCATGAGATTAAGTATAAACACTTTTGGTTTGTAGCAACTGCCAAATGCTTTCACATTGGAACATTTATGGGAAGATATTTGATGAGGTCCATTGCCTAATCAAAAATAAATGATTGACTGGCAAAATAAATTGCAATACATTTCAGAATATTCACTTTTTGATGTCATGTTTCCAACTTGCCAGGATGTGGAGGATCATGTTCTTCTTCAAAAACCTCTTATTTACTGTCATTTCGCAAATGGTGTGGCGGACCCTAACTATATGCCTGTCAAAGACTGGGAAATGCTGAGAAAGATACTTCTTGAGGCGCTAGAAAACTACAATGAAATAAATGCATCAATGAACTTAGTTTTATTTGAGGATGCTGTTCAGCATGTGTAAGTAAATGTTTATTTTGGTTGGCTTTAATTTGGATTTATTTATTTGCATAGAAAACATGAACAAGGCATAAAAGTTGCTGAATCCTGCACATTCATTGGTATAACAAGGAGACAAAAAATGTGATCTGGGGCAACCTTTGAAATCTATTTTGTGATTTTCCAAGCCCCATAGTGGATGAGAAAACTGGTTCCTTTTTATATTTAGATCATTTTAAAAAGCAAATTGCTTAGATTAAGCCTTATACTTTGACCTTTAGAAATGTGGTCCTTGTAGCCTCAAGTATAATGTTCTTATGAATATGATATCTGGAGCTAGAAATATTTCCATACTGATATGCTTGCTTATTATCTTTCTTATCCATACATATCTGTTCATCTATTCTCCAGCTAGACCAAAAACAAAACACTGCTGTTCATTTCAATATGAAAGAAAGTGTTAAAATCGACAAGATGGTTGGTGGATGGTTGATCCCTTTTGTACTTTACATGTGGAAACATGCACATGTTAAAAGAGCAGAACTTCACAGTTTTCATCAGCCATTGTGTTAATTTTGACACATACATACATACCTTTATGGATGTCACAGATTGATGATAAATGAGATTTCTGTGTAGATATGGGTTGTTTGCTGTTAAGTTGATTACATAATGCACTGGATATTTCCCAGTCAGTCACTATTTTTCAGGACATTACAGGACTATTACTATAAGAGTAAAATGGGCAGAAACATCTGTATGTGCCTCCTTGAGCTACCAGAGGAAAAATAAGATATATTACCATAGTAAGGGAGTAATAATCATAGTATGTCAAAACGTTTCATGATGTTTATGAGGAAAAAGTTATATTTGAAGTAAATCAAATGATTCTATTTTGCACAAGCCAGGTGCAATATCCCCACATGAGAATTACATTATTCTGCAGCTACTAATGTGCTGTTCTTTTTTCATTGTCAGATGTCGTATTAGCCGAATCTTGGAGTCCTCTCGTGGTTATGCACTTTTGATTGGAGTTGGTGGGAGCGGGAAACAAAGTTTATCAAGACTAGCTGCTTACCTTGGCTCTCTTGAAGTATTTCAAATTACACTGAGAAAAGACTACACAGTAGAGGATCTCAAGGTATACCCAGTTATTATTGTTCAATCATCTAGAGAATGGTGTTGTTTGAAACCTCAAGACTAGAAGTAGCTATCACGGTTTTAGACATGGCTTCTATTCTTCCCCCCTCCCCC
>JANHFO010004047.1:109353-122678 GCA_032468095.1 Pareas carinatus
AAGTCATTTCAGCTCTAGATATTTTATTTCAGCTTTAGGCTTTTCCTTTAAGAATTAATCCCTTCTATTTGCATTCAATTTCTTTATGTTTTTTCCTTCTGTCGGGTGTTAATTTTTTAAAAAAAATCTCTTTAATCAGGTAGCAGAGTAATCTGGTGGAGGACTTTAAACTCACCCAGCTGATTAAATGTTGATTGCAGCTTGTTTGCGGCTTGGGCCCAAGCAGCTTTAATCATTTGCTTCAGGCTCATCTGTGGATAAAAGCTGGGAGTCTGCAGCGCAACTAGGCAGACCTCTTGAGGATTTTTTTCCCAGTCTCGGGGCAGTCGCCACCTCCCCCAGGACTGCAGAACATCCTCCCTTCGTTGTCTCTATGGGACAAGTTAGGTTCGGTTCCAAGCATGGACCCGGACCGATCTATCTAGAGTCAGGCAGTTCAACTAGGTTTGGCTGGGAAGCCTCCCGGGTTTGCTGCCTCGCCACCCCCTCTGTCCACCGGAAGTCTCAGAGTTCTTATGACTGAAGGGCTTCCAGAAATCTTGAAAATCTTGAAAAGAAGCATTCCATTTGAAATTTTGTCTAATGAACTATGTAAATACAGCATAGATGCTCATAAAACGGTAATGTAGTTCTGTTTTATAAATCATTTTGTAAAGACATTATGGACTAATTGTTTTCCTAGGTATTCTGTGATGTGGAGCCAAAACGTCATGCATTGGCCCAAGCAAATGCTGAACTTGCAGCAGCTACTGAAAAGCTGGAAGCCATCAGAAAAAAACTTGCTGTAAGTATAATTCCAGTCCTAAGCAAATATAATATTTTTATTTCTTCTTGTAATAATACTGATATATGTAAAGAGAAAAGATTTTATTGCCTTATACTTTTAGAATATCAATTGCTATTGTAATGTCAAAAAAAGAGTTGGTTGAATTTAGCATTATGTCTTTTCCCATGGACCAGCCAAGTAGGATACATCCTTTTTACAGAATAAATGCAAACTGTTTTTGATTAACTCTGAAATGTATTAATATAACCAGTTGTGTCTGATTCAAGGGGACGCTGCTCATCTCCATTTCTTATCTAAGAGAGCCAGAGTTGTCCGAAGACATTTCCATGGTCATGTGGCCAGTATGACTATACACCAAATCACACAGAATGCTGCTACCTTCCCATCGAAGTGGCACCTATTTATTCACTTGCATTTGTGTGCTTTTCAACGGCTAGGATAGCATGAGCTTGAATAAGTAATGGAAACTCAAGATATCATGCAGGGCTTGGGTCTTGAATCCAGACTGTTAGCTGTAAAGCTGACAAGCTCAGCATCTTTAATCACTGAGCCATCACACTCCCTGCATATTAATATAACCTGGGCTTAATCTGATTTAAATTATTTAGTTGTGTTTATGGCAAAATTCAACATTATACTAACAGAATAACAGAGTTGAAAGGGACCTTCCTTAGTTAACTGACTAGCAAAAATGTCCTCTATTTCCTCTGGTTGGTTAGTTGGCCTGTAGTATACACCTATGGCAATGTCATCCTTTTTCCCTTTTATTTTGACCTAAATAAATGCATTCAAGATGGTTTTCATCATTGTTCTGCTGTATTTCTGTAGAGATGTAGTTATTTCTTACATAGAGTGCAACACCTTCTCTTCTTTTATTAGGTCTGTTTCTTTTAAACGATTTAAATCCCTCTAGTTGTATATTCCAATCATGGGTTCCATCCCACCAAGTTTTTATAACAGTAACAATAACATATCTGCCCTTATATACTTGGATTACTGATTCACCCTGTTTATTCCTCATATTTTGTCTGTTGGTGTATAGGCATTTGAGTCCTGTTTGACTGACCCTGTATTGTTTCTTCTACAAAATCTGTTTTGTGTCTGAGTTCTCCTTTTTCCTTATCACCTGTTTGATTAGTGCCTATGGTATGGTACACACTATCAAAAGCTTGATTTTTCTTAACAGCAATCTTAATTGCACAAACAACTATGTTAGAAACACTAACAACCCTATGCAGTTATTTTGCCTTTGGACAACACATTTATCCATGGTTGATTCTTTTGCTCACTGGGTTTTTATTATCAGTGTGTCTACATTATGCACATATTCTGTATCTTGAATTTCTTTTAAGAATAAAATAAAATTATTGATAGTCAGCTGCATCTCATGGATTTCCAATGGAATGTTTTCCTGTAACCCAGTGCTTTCTCATAGGGAAAGTATTGCACTAATTTTTCATGCAAAAGTTTTTTCTGGCTGATAATATTCTGTAATGATTAATAAATGTTGCAGCTATTACTTGGCAATCAATAAAACATCATCAGTTCCGAGGTACTGTGCTAACAACCCATCATTTTTAATGCTCAGTAAAATACACTTCCAAATGACTAATTTAATCCTTGTCAGTACAAAATGAACATTATGGTAACCATTTTAAAATACTTTTCTAACTTTCTCCATGAAAATATTTTGCATTGTAAAAATCTAGGAAATATTTCAATTTTAAATCTCTACTTTTTAATATATAAACAAGGTTTCTCTTGATGTAATCAAAACACACGTGTCTGCTTAAATATCGGTAGATAAACTATGTTTCCTAAGTAGTGACTGAGGAGAATTTCCCTTGCATTTAACAGCTGCCTTTCTGACATGATTCATTTTTGTGATTTATATGAACAAGATTTGGCTTTTAAAAATCTATTTGACAATTCAGAAGTAAATCCTACTTTCTAGCCTAATATATTTTATTATAATAGCCTAAAATTCACAATTCCTCCACTTGTATAATTCTATTTTATTAGAATAAAATAAGGTAAACCTCATATTAGCCTCTTTTCAGAGGGACCAAACGGAAAAGGAGAAACAAAGAAATATAAGGGGAAATTCACCACTAATCCCATAACCATATTAAATAGAAATGGATAAAACAAGATCAATCTGACAAAAATGTTCAAAAAAGATCATTTTGGATATGCTCATGGATACAGTTTTAATAATAATTGTTATTTTATGCAGCTTTAATAATGTTATTATTTTATAAATTTAATAGTTTATTTCATACAATTGAAAGCAAGAATCAAGCAGAACTGGTTAGAAAGGATCATGCCAAATTGACCAATAGTGACAAGTGAGAGTGGGTTAAAGAATGGATCAAGGTTGAGCAAGTCAAAGAACAGCTTAAATCAGAGAAGATCAAATGTAACAAGTGACCAAAAGAGGCAAAGCCAGAACAATCCATGCCAAAGGGCTATCACCACAAAGCAGGGTTGGCCCAAGAATAAGCGGGGCCTAATGCAAAATGTCTCATGAGAATGTCTTGTGCGGGGCTTTGGCAAATGCGAGGCAGGACCAATTTATTAAAACCACCTATGCCCCATTAGGCCTTGGCAAGCGTGGGGCCTTATGCAGTCGCACCATTCGCACCGCCCTTTGCCCAGCCCTGCCACAAAGCCAAAGCCAGGAGAAATAGAGCTAGATGTAATGAGCTAATACTAGAAGATGGGGCATTGGGGATGATGTCAAGCAATGTTTTAAGCAATCCCAGCACTGCAGTAGTCATGTCTAACTGAAACAGTTGATAGTAGAGATCAACTCAGCAATAAGGATAGCTAAGGGATAGTTGGTGTGTCTGGACTTGGGCTGGAATAGATAGAATTAAGATAGAACTTAATGGGAAAGAATATTGTATAGATATTAAGAAATAAAATCTAAGAATATAAAAAAATTACAGAGAGAAAGTAAAAAATATGCTTCAGTTACGAAAGGAAAGGGGAAAAGTATCTGCATATTAGTTCTCTTATCATTCACTGCATTCAAGATTTGTTCATACTTCATTTAACAAGATATGATCACAGTTAATATACAACATTGTTCCTTCCTCCAATTAAAAGCTCTCAGAGTGGGTCGTATTTACCATGAATACTATAAATAAATTTTGACCAGATACCTCCATTACCCAGAAGAATTTCACTCACTTTTGTGCATCTGGCTTGCACAACTTTATAGCGGTTTCACTTTTTGCCAGTATTATAATATTATCGTATTACATCAATTATAAGACACCATCGATTATAAGATGCAGCCTAATTTTTCTAAGTTAGAAATAGAAATGCATTTTCCTTTAAGTGCAGTGTAGCAGGGGAGGAGACAGAAGAGACTCAGAGGGGGTCTCCTCCCTAGCTGGGGCGGATAGCTGGGGCGCGGGGCTTGCCTGACAGCTCATCTGTTCAACGGCGGTGCGCTAACCAGCTGGGGGGGGAAGCCTCTCATTGAAAGTTTTAGACAGAGCAGGCTTTCAGCTTCTGAACAATGGCTTTAAGAGAATGGGGAAGGCCGCTCCACCAACATCATCCTGAGGTCCCAGCAGTCAGAGCCAGCCTTGGGTGTCTAGCTCAGATGAAATGGTTTGAAAAAAATATAATTTTCAATCATTCTACTTTCTTGGCAAGTAAAAGGTCTGTATATTTTATACATGGAGTCTTTAAATAATGGCTTGAAACTCCTTGCTGAGATTTTTTAAAACTTCTTGTGAGTAAAAAGTATAATGCAAAATTTGTGTAAAACAAGTTTGTCTTTTATAATGTTTTTAGATTAACCATTTCTAGGAAATGACCTTAATTTTCCACATACATTCTCTTTGCTGAATGTGCCCTAAAGCCAATAGAAAATGGTCAATTATTTCATTTTGGGGGGGGGCTGCAGTAGGCTATTTTGCTGTATTTCAAACCATCAAGTTAATGATGATGGCTCTGCTATTTAAGAACTTTAGGGCAAGGCGCATACTTGCTTTGAAGCAATGGAAAAACCGTGAATTTACCTTCCAAATTCCATGAAAATTTTTTGTAAAATTGATCTTTTGTGTAAACAACCATTTGTATAAAATAATCCACAAATATTTCTTCCCCATTAGTTGAATGTCATGAATTTTAAGAATGAAAGAATGAGATTATGGTGATAGGCTATGGTGATAAGGATAATGAGCAAGGGAAAGAAACAAGAAACCAATAATAAATTGATTAGAATATTTGATGGCAATTGTGACGTGCAGTACTGATGAGCCTAGGAGTTATCATATGTGAAAATATAAAATAAACCACAATTGATCCATTCTCAATTTTAAAGGAATTGGACCACAATTTATGCAAGCTGACATCATCATTTGAAAAGGCAACAGCAGAAAAAGTCAGATGCCAAGAAGAAGTCAGCCAAACCAATAAGACTATAGAACTAGCCAACAGACTTGTTAAAGGACTTCAGGCAAGTCAATGTTTCATTCAATTTCTGCTATATATGTGTGTGAGTGTGTGTGCATTGGAATCCACCATGCTTAATCATGCTTATTTGTTTAGCTTCTAAAGGTGTGGTGGTGTTCCTTTTGACAATTTCCTAAGACTTTCCAAGAATTTCAAAATGAGTTAAATAATAATAATAATAATAATTTTATTTGTACCCCGCCCTTCTCCCAAAGGACTCAGGGCAGGTTACAGACACGTAAAAGCACAAACCACATAAACACTAAAAATATATTTAAATATAGTGACAGCATTCATCGGTTGTCATTTTATTGCATTGTTCTCCACACAGCCACCTACAAACATACATGGAAACCAATCTTCAAACTTCTGATGCATCTCCAGGAAAAAACCTTATTCAGTGCTAGTCTATTAATCTCATCAGCTTTATTACTTTTAATATCAATGGTTTGGAAGCCTATCAGTCATCAGTTGTAATTATTTTGGAGTAGCTATTGGTTCTACCATTTTCAGGGTAACCTGCCATCAATGCTGGGAAATTCTGTTGTCCATCTGCAGTTTAAAAAGGTACAAGACTAAGCAATGTTCTTTAGAACCAAAGATTATCCAATGTTTAATCACTTTTACTCTATGGTCAATATCCGCAATCAGTGCAGCCTTAAATACAGAAGAGCAAATCAGCTCCATAGCCTTAATTATATGTGGAGATTATTTCCCATTTCACATGCATATCTCTTTATAGAAGATTAGAAGCCTTTTCTATGTCAGAAGACATTTAGTCATATTCACAATAACTGTTTTACTTTGCATAAGTTTGGGGTCAGATATTCATCACCATAACACACAAATAGGTGATTCCAAATTTTCAATTCATTTATATTTAGCTATGTTTGCCTGCTTGCCAAATAAGTATTTCAGTTAGCTGTAATACTCCTAAGTTTCAATTTCCATTCCACTTGCTTACATTTAAAAAATTAGAAAAAACTTACAAGATTTGAAAGAAAATTATATTTACTTCTCAAAAGACAAATCTTTGAATTAATGACTAGTGGATGCTGTCTTGGCAAAACAAAATATGTTCACACTGTTCTATCTAATATGTAATGTATATAGGACAGTCTGATAACTTTGATCACCTTTTTTAATGTAGGCTGAATTTGAACTCTTACTTATTCATCAGATCTGCATGTAAACCTGAACACTTTCTGGCAGCATAGTCAACCTCCAGATAATAAACACTGAGACTAAACAAGCTATTCATACATAATATACTTAACCTTTGGATTTGCATAAAAGCTATTAATTTTCTACTAAGAACAGAATGCATGTCTAACAATATTGATATGATATTTAGTGTTTTAATTGCTTCTGTAGAAAAGCAATGTTATATCAAATAGATGATTATTTAATACCCAATTTCTAGGCAACAGATCATACTGTGTATATTAAATAAACACAAATCCTTTCAAAAAATGAAGCTTTCTTTTTTGTGTATAACATATATTCAGAACAACATTATGAAAATTGAAAAGTGGTTTGTGGTTGGACATAACAATTGGCCCATGTATTTCTCTGGACTCCAGTCAGTGGTTATCATTTATTGTATATTGATTCACTGTGAATGAATAATAATGCTGCATGCAATAATACAATACGGGTGAAAGATGGGTGTGTAATTGATATAGCTTTCCTTACAATGGTAAGAAAGTTATCTTTACAATAGCCCTGTGGAGGGTTTTTTGTACAATATTAGTTAATATTGGAAATCATACAGCAAGTTAAACTTATCTAGAAAAGCCAGTTTGGGCTTAAATGAAAAACAACACTATATTTGTGATGATCTGTTAATTACAAATCATATTCTCTAGATAATGTATTTAAATAACAAAATAGTAAAATTTATCAATAGCATGTAGCCTGTGTTTGAATGGTTCTAGCCAAACAAAAGCTATTTTTAGTGCATTAGGTCCTGCAATGTCTTAAGGCATCTTTCATACTATTTTTTTCTGGGCCTCAGATTTTTATTTCAGCTAATAAAAACACTTATTACATAATCATGGGATTTGTTTTCTCCTATAGAATACTGTTCAGTAAGCAAAGAAAAGGGAAAATTAATTGAGAGCACCAACTCCTTTCCTTAGAGAATTTTTTTTTACTTAAACAGAAGATAGTTAACTTCTAACAAGCATCAAGACTGATGATTTTGTCTATATAGCATTGACCTGGAAGCTCAACCATTCAGACTAATAAATCAGGCAATTTGTATTTAATCATTAACTAACTCCCGAGCTGAACAGCTGTTCAAAATTAGAAATGGGTCACCCCGGCCAGGATGATATTACAGGCAATCTATAATGCATTAGAATAAAATTATAGTGATTTTTAACTGTCTGGAAATTTATTACACTGCATGTTCCAACTCTTAAACTCTTGTTTGCCAATGTCACTTGTGATTTATGATAGTGGAATAGAACTGTAAAATTACTGAAGATTTTAATAGACAATCATTCTATGTTTAGTAAATCTTCAAATTTTAAAGCTAGTTTGAGAATTAGGTGGGGGGCACTTTATTGTTTATGTATTACCAGCCAATGACAGCCAGGGGAGAGATGGATAAATCAAAAGTTTCTTGCAAATTAATGAGTTTGTTGCTTTATTTGATTCAGTTGATTATTTAAGGAAGAAATTGTTGTATTCTGCAGAGTGAAAATGCTTCAAAATTAAATAATATAAAATTTCAAGAAATGAATCTATTTTTTTAACTTTTGCTTATGCCTAGTACACAACAATTCTACTTAATTAGATGCTGAATTTTAGCCATATCTTCAGAAAAGCATTGAATATATAGTTGCTATATTATTAAACTGAAGAGTATTATCAGTTTCTGCATTCAGATTCTCAATCATTGCATGATCTTGAAAATGCCACTGTCTTTTAGCCTAATCACAGTGCAAAAACAAAATTAATAAATTGTGATCATGTTTTTATTTTCTACTATATTTTTTCATTTTTTTCTCTCCAAGAAGCTTAAGGCATACTATTGAAAAAGTTTAAGGCATGCATATTGTGCTCTTCACTGTAAAGTAGGCTGAGAAAAATTGACTAGGAATATGATCCTATTTCTTCCTGATCCATCATGTGGACCACAACTTCAGATTGGTAACTTTAGGACAGATTAAATATTCTAACAAATATATCAAGTGTTGCTAAAGAAAAGAAGTAATATCTGATCAGATAGATATAATTCAAACAAACTGCTATTGTTCTTCCATGTTTTTGTTGTACTATGTGATTATTTATAGCAAGACTGTTGTGTTCTGAGTAGACTGTCAGGCTCCTGAGCTGTTGAACTGAGGAGTATTTTCCCTCCCACCCTTGAGGCAGACTAGCTGTCTGCTGAGCTAAGAGTTACCTGATTGCGCCATGCAGGTTTTGGGAGTTCTTATAAGGGTTTCGTTGCTGTGCTGTTTTGAGCAGAAGTTGCCTCTGCGCTGTTACACTAGTTTTCACTACAATAAACTACTGTTGCTGAAGGATGTTTCCTGCCTCTCTTTGAATACAACAAAGACATTTTCTCCCTAATGTCAGCATTTATCACCACTGAAATGAGGAAATTCCTGCTTACTGTCCTGCTGTTGTTCAGAAATTGTTTCCCTTACTTAAAGTACTGTAGGCACCTAGTACTCCTGGAAAATAGAATGTTAAGAGTGATTGGCGTTCTTCACCCGGAACTTGTCCTAGGAGAAGAGACAACTGTTACCCTTGGACTATTGGAGGCAATAGTCCTCCTCATTTGGTGATGTTACAGGCTGTTTTCTTGGGCAGGGGGGGTGAGATGGGTGAGATATGCACCTCATTTCTATTTTCACACATAAAAGGTGACCCTCTCCTATTGCTTGTCTTTCAGTCTGAAAATATTCGTTGGAACCACTCAATCAAATCCTTTGAAGAACAAGAAATAACTGCATGTGGTGATGTTTTGTTAACAGCTGCTTTTGTTTCTTATGTTGGTCCCTTTACTAAACTTTATCGTCATGAGCTAGTAGAACATATGTGGCTTCCATTTCTAAAATTGCAAAAGGTAAGTCTTTCCAATGCACTGAATTTTTGTACTTTTATATTTTGCTGGCATGTTTTTTAATAAAAATATATACAAATAATGCATAGATATATTACTGCCAGCTGTTTTATTTCTGATACTCTTTTTCATATTTTCTTGTGGCTTTAAGTAAACATTATACAACAGATTGTAAAAAAATTGAGAAAGAAGCAGCAAGATCTTTAAAGAAAAACAACAGATGGAAGAGCTTGTTAGTTTATCAAGTAAACAGCAATTCAATCTGTGTACAGAAAACTCAGGAAAAAAAGTTAGAAAACATGAAAGACTCCATATTAATAAACTTACTCATAAAATAAGACTGAAAATTCCTATTGCAGATTGCAGGATTCTGTCTTATATTTAATTCTCACATTAAAATTCTTTACTGAAATTTTGTGATTTTTGCTTTTTGATTATGATTTATTGTACAAGGCCTGACATTATAGAAAAAATGTTGTTTTTAATTCAAGGTTCCTATTCCAACAAGTACAGAGTTGGATCTGGTTGCCATGTTGACTGATGATGCAATGATAGCAACATGGAATAATGAAGGCTTACCAAGTGATAAAATGTCAATAGAAAATGCTGCTATTCTAACAAACTGTGAACGCTGGCCACTTCTCATAGATCCTCAGCTACAGGCAATTAAATGGATAAAGAATAAATATGGAACTGATCTTAGAATCATGACTTTAGGAGAGAAGGGGTAAGTGCAGATTGTATAACAGCGTGACATATTTCCTGCCCACCTAAAGTCATTTAGTACATGTAAAGAAAAGTACATGTTGGGAAGGTATTTCAGAAGAGATTAACCTGGACATCAAATATGTCACTATTTTAATTATTTCCCAATGCGTTTGGTGTTATACTGTTATACTGGATATCTAGCTTGACCATGATTTTAGAGAAAGTTATTTCTTTTCTGTTTTCAACAACTCCTTAAGAATATTCTAAATTTAATATAGAGGCATTTTTAAATTTAACTTTGCAGTTCTTGAAACTGCCCAGATATGTTTCATACAAAGGTGCATGGTATGGTTGTTTTCAATGTTATATTCAGCTTGAGGAGCAAAATATAGAAAAATTAAGCCAAATTCTTCCAAACTTTACACTTCTTGACAGGTGAGATCATGGGAAATAAAAGCATTGTGCAATTAATTCCACTAGCATTGATAATGGCCATACAGAGTGGGAAAATTATCTATGATGGGTAACAAATTGCTCAATTTATTTCATCTTGAATCACTCAAGATATCTGGTGGGAAGAAGATTAGCAATGCTTGATTTTTTGCTAGCACTGTTTTTAGAAGTCCTATGGAGAAAATAAATAACTGTGTTCAGTTATGCTTTTCATAGTTTGTCTTGGACAAATTCCTATTTTATTATTTCATTTAAGATTTTTGAAAACTATTGAAAGAACTTTGGCTTGTGGAGATGTTGTCCTGATTGAAAACTTGGATGAGAAATTAGACCCCGTGCTTGATCCTTTGCTTGGAAGAAACACCATTAAAAGGGGAAAGTAAGTACTTCTTGAAGAACAGAAATGTAAAGTACAGAAATGGCTATTGTAATTGTCTTTCATTTGTAAGTCCTGTTTTAAGAACATTATTTTTTTCTCATTACATTTTGTTTTGCGTTCTAGATCAAAGTGTCATTATAAGATATTTATATTAAGGAAAGTATATGGTTAAATGAAAACATTTGAAAAATATCTAGGAATGGTCCAGGAAGAGGAGGCAATTGTGCTATGAAAGAAGTGAGAAATTAGGGTGTTATCTTTAAGGCAGACCTTTATGGTTCCCGGGCCATATGGCTGTCTCTGTCTGACCTCTGTGAGGTCAATTAGAAATTAGAAATCAAATGAAAATAAGTGCACACTGTACATGCAATTCAACTGCATTGCTTTTTTAAAAAGGTGACTGCTATTTTTTTTCCTGTTTATGTATGTGTGTCTATGTATCTTCAGTGTGTTAGAGAATAGGTATCTACAAGAGATGCTGAGCTAGCTGTTGTTAGCCTTCAAAAATGTCAGCTCACATTAAAAAAAAGAAAGATTGATACAGAATGTAGTGTTTTTAACAAGAAATGGACTCAATAAGTTTTTATTTACTGAAGTTAGAGGTAAAGACATGTGCTGAGTTTAGGGAGTATAGATTGCTGTGTAAGGATTACAATTAGAATTGCCCCTATGTGAGAGTGGGCATGAGCATCTGGTGCTTGCTAACAAAGCTGCAAAACCAACAAGGACTTTTTACCAAGCTCCACACATCCAGGGGTGGAGCAGTCAAAATGAGTTATGTGATATCCTGCAAAATCACACAAAACAATAAGCCATTTTCTGATGGAGAGTTTATCAAAGAGAGTTTGGTGGACTCTGCAGTGCTAATATGCCTTGAGAAAAAATGACATTTGAAAATGTGGCCCTCTCCAGATGAACCATAACAAGAAAGACTGAGGACATCACAAGGAATCTGGAGCTTCAGCTGCACAACCAGTTACTCATCTTTGTACATGGGATAATGAAGAACTTTAAGATTATGGAGGAGCTGGCGGCAATGCCATCAATGAAAGGGATGATAACAGCCATTGACCTACATTCAGATACACTATTGACAGAATATTTTAAGTCAGTATCACTGCTGGATTTTTACTCTCCTCTACTGTAAAAAGGAAAACTTTCCACACATTAAGCATCCACAGAAGATGTTAGGTCTCTTTGGATCTACATTTGTGAACAAATATTCTCGGTGAAGTTCAACAAATCCAGATTCAAATCCTCTCTCACTGGTGATCACCTATTACCTGTCCTTTACATATCCACCTCAGGCATTCAACCAGAATTGAGTGCACTTGTTCAAGCCCAAGTGGATTTTTCTCACTGAACGAGAAAAAAGAACTGAAAAACATGCATGCATGCATAAAAGCACATGCACAAAAGCACATGCACATGCATGCACAAAGCCCTTGCTTTTTGTTTAAAGTTAATTAATTGCTGATCTTTAACATACTGCTAAACCTACACATTTCCAGTATTGCTTTTCAGAACTATTTATATTATATTAAAATGAAAGAGTGATATAATGATTGACCTTTTTACAATTTTCTACTGTTATATTTGATCTACTCCACATTTACATAGCCTTACCATAACATGCATTCTTATTAGCAGCCACTAATCAAAACAATATAATTTACTGCTTTTTAGAAGTATCAGGCCTAGATTTAAGAACCAGATCACTTTGCCAAGGATTAAGAATTCTTCTAGCTTCTTCAGATGCTTAAGACATGAAATCCTTTGCCATAAGGCATGTTTGGTGTCATTGAGTTATCATCCACACCATCATCTGGTACTAGTGCTGTTATAAATTTCAAATAATAAATCATAGTCTACTACTATCATATTGCATCACCCTAGTATGTGTTTATTAAATGAGTTAAATTACAGTTTTCCAAATGCATTGACTACATCTTGATAACTTAATTTGTGTACTTTATCAGACAGTAGCTGGTACAACTTTTAAAGAAGTGTATTATGATACTATTTAATTAAGCAATGTATTACTTATTCCAAAGAGCTCAAACTTTCTTCAATATATCTCTCTGAGATCACTAAGACTCATGAGTAGTGATGTAAACCTAGTAAATTTAATAACTGAGCAGTATTTTTTGTTGATCTTGTTCATCTCTGACTCATCTCGTCTTCAACAAGAGAATAATCAGGAAAGCCATTAAAATAGAGAAACACCCCCACAACATGAATAAACAGAATGATACCTCCCGCCTTCCAGACATCTGGAAACTAGCCCTAACCAACAAATGAGTCCCAGCCACAAAAACCAACACCGGATCCAAAACAACACAAGATACCACCACCAATCCCCCTCATCAGACCCAAACACTACCCCACCCTAAAAATGAAAGACAACCACCATCCAGAAACCATACCATGGCTGCATCACCAGCTGT
>JANHFO010004048.1:3306-18014 GCA_032468095.1 Pareas carinatus
CAAACAGTGTAACCAATCCCGGGTCGGGGATTTCCCGCCCTGGGAATCCCCTCCCAGATCCTTATATGGATCTAACAAGGAGGGTTGTGGAATGAGTCAGCTGAGTTTTCTTATTGGGAAATTCATTTTGATATACGAATGTTTTAGATTACAAGCATGATTCTCGCAATCTAAAGTTTTACTGTACAGTATGTGCTTTATTGTTCCTCATACTGAACTGACTTAGAAAATAACATTTACTTTGTCAGAAAACCTTAACATTGTGTATATTGATTCCTCAGCATAAGTCAAGTCAAAGAAAAGTTGACATTTCAAACATGAAATACACCATACACTCAGTATTGAAAATATGAATATGCCCATAATTTGATGATAAGGTGCACTGAAGTGGTTGGCTAAAATAGTAAAAAGCCTATATTTATGAGTAATCCTGTGAAAATTAGAATTATGGACAAGTCTGTTTTCATATTATTAGATTTATTAATAATGTTACCATAAACTAATTTTTTTCCATATCAATTTCTAATATAATAGGCATTTGAACAATCATGTCTTTGCAGGCCTGAAAATGCAGGTGAGTTTTTATAATTTTAGCATAAATTATTGTCACGTATATTAAATGAATCCTCTTAATTTATGTGTTTGGGCCATGCATGCCTTATTTCAAAGCATGTTTGGATCTTGCACTAGCAAAGTATCTTCGTGCTGCTCATTAAGGCAGCAGCATCCTTTTTACCTACAGACTTTAGCTTGAGCCTGAAATGCTGCTGCTTTAAAGAGTCAACTTATAATGCTGATGTGAAAGACAGTAGAAAAAGATGACTTGTTTAAATTAATATGAAAGAGCTTTACTCACATGAATTAATTTCAAGTGTTCATAGCCCTGATATATGTGAAACCGTATGCAACTGAATTTTGGATCCCATGAATAATAATGTGAGGTACAAGGGCAACTCGGGGAAAACATCCATTTTGCTATCAATGACAGACACTTGCAGATACAGAACTTTTATTATACACATTAGAAAACTACAACATTACATTACTTTTCAACATAATTGCCATTCAAATTGAAGTACTTTTCATATCTTACAAGATTTGAAATTCCTTCTGCAAAGAAATCTCCCTCCTGAAAATGAAGCCAGAAGAGGTGGTAGTCGCCTGTCGCCAATCTGGGCTATGGGGAGGAGGGTTGAATGATCAAAAACAACCCAACAGAACTGCTCCAAAGGTTCTTGGGTGCCTCTAACAGTGTGCGGGTGAGCATTATCATGAACCAACACCACACTGGAAGTGAGCATGCCCCACTGCTTCTGTCACACCTCTTCAACAATGCGCTTCACGATGCTGTTACAGGGTGGCTTCATTCCTAGGAGGAAGATTTCTTTGCAGAAGGAATTTCAAACCTTGTAAGACGTTATGAAACGTGCCTCAATTTGAATGGCGATTATGTCAAAAAGTAATGCGATGTTGCAGTTTTCTAATGTGTACAATAAAAGCTCAGCATCTGCGAGTGTCTGTCATTGATAATCAAAAGGAGATTACCCGCCCCGTATTGCCCTCATATATATCATTTCTCTCAATAATTTTATTTGTAAGAGTAACTGCTAGCTTCTTGTACAGAGATGTAGCAGTATTTCTAAGGTGTTAGGTTTGCTAGTTTCATAAGAAAGTATAGGGTTGATTATGCACTGACATGGGTAGCAGCATTAGGTTTTCACATTGCAATTATAATACAGAAAACCTTTGAAACTCCTCATGGTGCAATTAGAAGCTCAGAATATTTAAGACAAGGATCTCCAACATCATCAGAACTGAAATGCTATCATTCTCAGAAATCAAAATGTTTCAGGTTTGGACAATAATAATAAACTTATTTTAATTTGGGGCATAGAGTGGCAAAACATCAGATTCTTTTCATCTGAAGATTCAGATTTATTGCAATTTTTTATCAGATGTGCAAAACCCCACTGTCCAAAGAACGTGGAAATATGAATGAGTATCCTTGCAGATGTCCTAGGAGTGTTCATGTTATATGGAATGAAGTGTACATAGAGCAGCTTTTATCCTTTGGGACAGGAATGGAAGTATAATAACAACCTTTTATTACTGTAGTACTCAGTAAGGTTCAAAATAGTTACCTTCAGCATGGTTCAAAACTCTGTTCTTCTGGTAATGAAACATTCAAAAATGTATTGAATGATGACTGACAGATTGTTCTTCAGATTTTTTTGAATGAAGCAATATTCATCGTGTTGAAAAATGATAACATTGTAAGTCCTTCATCATGTGTAGGCTTGCATTGAGTAAAGCATGCTCTCAACTAAGCAGCAATTAACTCTAGTTGTCCTTGAGTAAGAAATGAGATACTGTTCGAGAAAAGAAATCATTGCAATTGTTTGGTGTTCAGGTTACAAGTATGGACTTATGGAATAGATTTCAGGCTGAACTTGAAGCTTACGGAATAAAATTGTGTACATGAACTTTTGTCAAAATTGAATGAGATTTTGAGGGTAGCATACATATTGCTCCATCTATCTTACATTAAATATTTTGAACAGTGGCTATAAGGAACTGTAATTGCAGTGAGCAATTAGATTGCTTATGAGCTGCTCTTCTAAGGTAAGGGTGATCCAGTTGAAAATATAAGTGTATTTTAAGAAAAAAAAATACACTGCATCCTGTATTTGAGAGCAAATTTCAGTGATTCCTATAGAAGAGAACACATGTAACTCATGGTTGAACTGTGGAGTCTGTGGTTGGTTGTTTACTTGCAGATGTTTCATAATCCAACTAAGTAGCATCATCAGTGTAAGTATGGGGTTGGCCCCCTGTTTATATACAGTAAAATCATATCCCCACCAAAACTGGTAGGGCAAGCTACTGTATATAAACAGGGAGTAAATCTCAGATTTACCCTGATGATGTTACCTAGTTGTGTAATGAAACATCTTCAAGAAAACAACCACGCTCAGAGAGCACCAAGTACTCCACAAATTTCAGTATTTTTTTCTTCGTAGAGACACACAAATTTGTATTGTAAGTTTAATGATAGATTTTACCAAATTATGCATGTTTTACAGTTTACTACTACTGTTTAAAACTATTTCCATTTCCATTTAGATTTTACAGACAACTTGAAGAAATCAAACATAATTTTTGTACTTGGTGAGTAACAAAAGACGTGGTCAACTGTACCTGTTTTATACCTATAACAAATCTTTTGACAGGTATTAAAGAAGTGTCTAAATATGGTATCTTTTTTCAATTCACCAGGATCAGAACCATTGAGAGTAAAGCATCTCAGAGATACTCATAATTATATAGTTAGATGATTTTAAAAAAAGGGGTTGGGAAATTTGTCAGAAAAAATATGTAACTCTGTAAAGAAGACACTTCATAATTACTAATAAGGGTATTTAATTAAGAGCCACATTAGTAGATGTTTGGAATGGGTTTCTTCCTGCCCAAGAAATGTATGCACATGTGCATGATGGCATGGTGCCGTAGGTACAATGCTGGACTAGGAGTAGGAAAGCATTTTGAGACCTCCCTTTCAGGCAGAAACTAGCTGGGTGACTTTGGGCCAGTCGTCCTCTTCCATTCCTAGTCTGTGAAGTTTAAAAATAACATCTATTAGTCAACCTACAGTAGGCCAGTGTGGTACATTATGGTCAAAAATCTTCAATGAAGAGGCTTTAATGATGACATGGAATGATTTTGATTGGTAATTATAATACAAGTATTCCTTGACTTACCACAATTGAGCCCAAAATTGCTAAATGAGGCATTTGCTAAGTGTGTTTTTCGCCCCTTCTTACGACCTTTCTTGTCACAGTGATTAAGTGAATCCCTGCAGTTGTTCAGTTAGTAAAATGGTGGTTGAGTGAATCTGGCTTCCCCGTTGACTTTGCTTGTCCGAAGGCTTTTAACCCTGGGAAACTGCAACCGTCATAAATATGAGTCCGTCGCAAAGCGTCTGACTTTTGATCATGTGACCATGGGGATGCTGCAATGGTCATAGTGTGAAAAGCAGTCATGTCACTTTTTTTCAGTGCTGTCGTAACTTGGAACAGTCACTAAATGAACTGTTGTAAGTTGAAGGGTACTGATATACATACTCATCCGCAAATATATTTGTGTCAGTATTTGAGCATGCGTGTGAATGTCTGCAACAGCCACCCACCCTAAAATATTCTTTTTCTTTCTCTACATTATACTACCTGGAGTACTAAGCAAATGGTGCAGTTGGGATTGCTTGTGAATCACAAAAGAGATTAAATGTAACTACTGGTCCATCAAAATGAAAGAACCACATTATTACTCAGGAAAAAAGGACACTGCGAACATCAGTTGATTTTGTAGCTTAACTACATATTTGAGCCAAGCCCCAAGAAAGCAAGAGCTCTTTGGAAGTTAAGAATATAGGACTCTTGTTCACTATTCATCATCTGACATACTGCATATGAAGTTACAATTCTGTGTTCTCTGTAGTGATTTAGTCACACATGGATAGAATCACCTCATTCTGCAAGTCCTCAGTAACACAAATAATTCTTTTAGGGAGAAAGGAGTAAAGACCTACAATATATATAGACCCAGGCAAATCCTGAGAAGCTCCATTCTCAATTCGAAGCTGAGAGGCATATACTCAAAGCACACATCACTAGCATCAATGCTGGATCAATGTTGTTAATCATGTTTTGGAGCTAATTAAGCTCTTTGCAATTCTAGAATTCATGCAAACTCCTAAGAACGTGAAGAAGTTGCTATGGCAATCAGGCACATATCACAAAGGAGAATGTGCAGCATTTTTTTTCAAAAAAATAATGCCTGCAATAAAAGACTTAATAAACTCTCTCTCTCTCTCTCTCTTTCTCTCTCTCTCTCTTCTATTTAGCTCTGTCTATCCCTCCATTGTCTGTCTGTCTGTCTATGATCTTTCTTTATCAATCATCTATAGAGCTGCTCGTCTCACAAAACAATGACTGGGTGCAACGGTTAATTAAAAAGAGAACCAGTACATAGATGAAAAGTTATTAAAAACCACAAAAACTATAGACACAGACGAGTTAGGAGAGGATGATGCTAATCACAATAAGGGAACAATTGCAAGGTTTCCTCAGTCCACTGAGATCTCTAGGACTGATGGCAAAGCCAAGTCTCCAGGAACTTGCAGAATATTGAAAGAGATGTAGCTAATCTCATTTCTGGTGAAAGAAGATTCCCTAAGGCAGGCATCATGTGACTCGGGGACATGATTCACCCAATAATGGTGACTGGAACTGTCGCAACTCCCATCAGCCTAGTCACTTGATGTTGCCCTTTATGACTGCAACACTTAGCAACAGACTTGCCAGTCCCAATTATCATTGTTAAATGTGGACTACCTGTATTACTCTTCGGGAAGCAACAATTTAATTCATAGTTCTTTTTAACACACGACAATGGACTTTTTAATTAATTTATTTATTAGCAAATTTATATAGCTATCCATTGTGATTGGGAGGCATGCAACACAGCAGTTCAAAACTTCATATCAATCAAAAAAATGAGTAAATGATAAACCCAAGGAATGGGAAAACAAACATCGCTTTAATCTCCTATAGTTACCTTTCAGACTGTCCCTGATCCCCAAAGTTGGTGAGAAGACCTTTGAGAGAATAATGTTACAAATGGCAGGGTCCGCAGCTGAGAAGATGCACCACCTGGGTCCCACCAGATGCAACTACTTTGGAGATGGGACCCTCAGCATACCCCTCCTGCTTGACCTGCCCAGGCAAGGAAGGGAGGCCAGTATCTAGAAAATACTGTTGCTGACCCACAATGGAACAAACCCTCTGATAATTTTCCCGATCTTGTGTAAGCAAGGAGACCACCATTTCTGGCAATATACCACAGACAGAGCAGTCTGTACTTGGAAATGTTTCCTCTCTTTCTTGCATGGCACAGTATATTTCCTTCCACTGTTCATCTACTCCTGGCAGCTGACTGATAAATATGGATGCAAGAAGTTACCAGAAGCTGATTCTGACTTACAGTCCTCTGAAGGGTCCATGAAGGTGTTCTTCTCCAGCTTCTTAAAGCAAAAATGGTCAGCCCATGAACCCACATGTAGACACCCCTGTGCTTTGATGTTGTCTCTGGAATTCAGCAGTGGAGAAACACTGATTTGTCTGGTTTATTTAACCAATATCATTAATGAGTGATATTAGTTACAGAAGGGTCACAGAAAAGAAAGCGATGATTGTGATATCATTGGAGTGGTGCTGAATTAGAGATAGTGTTTTTTTTTAAAAAAGCTATTTTTTCAATGACATAAAATTACCCTGATGTGTTTATGCCCATTTAGTTTTAAATTTGAGGACTGGCGGATGAAGAGATAATGAATGTCAAATGATAATAGGAAACTGGATTTTTCTTTTTGCACAAATATCCAGTGTGTTTTGGCCAGTATCTCAGACTGAATATCTTCCAGATCCAATTTTTTCCTTCAGCCAGATCTCCTGATGGAGACATGTTATTTTTTGCTACAATAATTTGCTGGATGAGTACAGAGAATAGGGCTGTGCATTCTTCAGAGATGGTTTGGAACAAGTGCTTCAGACTTTGTCTTCTGTTACTAAAGTAGCCCAGATGTTTTCAGACTTAAGCACGATTCTGATAGGAATGTTGTGTCAAGTTTAATAACCCAACTTCTTAAATAAGTTGCATCAGAAACATCCACAGGGCTGGAGTTTTTAATCAACAAAGGTAGCATCATAAGCTACGCCCTTTTCAAATGCAGCTCTGCTTGCAACATTATGATTTTATAATTCTCCAGAGAAATTAATCTATTCTACCGAACGCAGAGAAATTTTTTTTCCAGATCAGTTCAAAAGGGCTTCATGATTCTTTGCAAATAACCAGTGGAGTATTTGAAAAGGTCTTTGTTTAAAACCTGAAGTGGCTTTTCCGTTAAGATTGGTTCTTCACTTGAAAGAACAGGCTGCTTTGCACAAATCTGTCAGAAAATGTTCCTTTCCTTCTGCTGATTCTTTTCCAACTTTTAAAGATCAGAAGCTGAAGCAGTCAATAATGACTCAGAGGCAACAGCTCTGCTTTAAAAAGTAATCTATAAATGACCAATCTCGCAAAAACCTAGCACACTGGAAAACATGGAGATTCAGAGCTCCATTAATGTAGTTTATTTATTGTGTTTTATTTATATCCTGTCTTTATTCATTTATTTTTGATAAATAACTCAAGGTGGAAAACATACCTAATACTTCTCCTTTCTCTGATTTATACCTGTATGTTAAAAAGGCACTGCACCAATGAGGAAAATGTTGGTGCTTGTCAGAGCACCCCTGGCTTGTAATCAGTGTTGGCTACAAACAGGTTCTTTGGTTACAAGGATGGTGTGCAGAACAGAAGTGTCTGTACCAAAAAAGTAGCAGCAAAAGCACAAGCGCAATTAAGATAGGTGTGTCTCAGCTTGCTTCAGCTAGCCATGCAATTTGTAAACCAACCTGCAGGGTTACTTAAAGGAATCACCACCCGTATAACCCTAACAGTACTTTGTCTTCATCGCTAAATAAAATGGTTGTAGTAGTAATAAGGTCACACTCCCAAAGAAAGATACCAGATGAGTGTACCAAATGAAAATCAACTTCTGTAATTTATTCCATTGTTCCTCTTCAGAACAGGAATTTTAGTACTATGCCAAGAAAATTCATAGCATTATTGAAACTCCAAGTGAAAATTCTACTCTTCTGAACAGAGTTCTTGATTACAGAATACAATACTAGTTGGAAATGTTATTTTTATAGTGTTTATTTTTTTTAGCATAAAGGCAATCTTCCCCATCATACCTTCTAAACAAATGTAAGAAAAAATTTGTCTCTCTAAAGGTAACTATCTGGATTACAAAAATGCCAAGACAAATCTTTTGAATAGCGCAGGATTTGTTAATACTTCAGAGGGGTCCTTGGGATTGTATTGCTTATATCTACAGCACAAAATGTTTTTTTTTACCAGTATTGACTTCTGTATGCTGGTGACATTTTTCTTCTTACTGGGATCTTCTTCTTACTCATATAAAAACGGCAGGTGGGTGGTGAATAAATAGAAGTTTATTTGGTTAATAGGGTTTATGTGAAAGCTGTTCCTATTTCCACCACAGAGATATCTCCCAGGACCATGTCTTTATATTTGTTTTATTGATTGCCTGCATATGTTTTGAAAGATGACTTGAGTTTTAAAAAAGCATTGGGATATAGTCTCTGAGTATCTATTTATTCCATAGTCAGAGAAAGCAGCTTTTGTAAGGGTGATAAAAAATGAATGGATTGGCAGAGGGAAGAACACACATGCTATTTTTCTTCCCTATCTGGTCTATTTTAAAGGGAGAAAAAATCTAGAATTCTGAATCCATGTCCACTTTTTCATGTGACTGCAATTCCTCTTACCCAGAACAATAGGCCGAAAATGCACATACCGTGTTTCCATGATAATAAGACTGGGTCTTATAATAATTTTTCCTCCAAAAGACGCATTAGGACTTATTTTCCGATTAGGTCTTATTTTGGGGGAAATATGGTACTAAATGCATCCATGGCTGACAAATTTAACTGGGGTTGAAAAATTAAGATTAAAATTATTCTTTAACCTCTTAAAAATGTCTTAAAGCACTTTACTACTCATCTCTGTTTCAAAGCAAAAATCCTTCAGAATTTTAACAGATTTCTTTTTTTATCAATGTAAAATTTATCCATTTATTTGTCACTTCTAAAAAAGTCCTCCTATGTCTTAGCAGAGCTGTTTCATATATCCAAAAGAAAAAAATTTGCCCAAATCAATTTCCTTGTTTAATATTTGTTCATCTTTAGGGAATGAGTCATCCCTCGGATTCATTTGTATTATATTTAAATTCCCCTTCA
Source organism: Pareas carinatus (assembly GCA_032468095.1). Taxonomy (NCBI): domain Eukaryota; kingdom Metazoa; phylum Chordata; class Lepidosauria; order Squamata; family Pareidae; genus Pareas; species Pareas carinatus. The sequence continues at coordinate 12,228 of JANHFO010004048.1, forward strand.
AATTAATTTCATAAGTATTCATTCTAGCATATTCATTGTTTACAACTTAATTAGAACATGCTGTAACAATGTTAGCAAGCATTTTATTCATTCTGTTGAAAAACCATGCAGAAAGATATTCAAAGGTTTACAGTAAGGATTTCTGCCCTATTTTCTTTACCTTTGGGGTTGAGCATCCAGCCTTCAAGGTTTCCTTATCATAAAATAACAGAAAGCAATTTGCATTTTTCCATGAGAAAACATCTTCTAAATAATTCTGACTAAATGTATATAAATAGCCAATAGTAACTATCTATTAATATCCAAATAACTATAATTTTAAATCCCTCTGGCCCCATAATTCATTATTAACTTTCCAGAATCCATACACCATCTATTAAAGAGGTGGAAACTCATCAGATGAATACAGTAAAAAAATTTGCCGGTGCAAAATCTCTCCAATATACAAAAAATAATAAGAATCCAAAAAAGTGATTAAGATATAAGTCAAGCTTAACTTTGGAAAGGATGTTTTCGGAGTGTGAGTTTGATGTAATCCCGAAGCCGCTTTGGTCATAAATTGACCATAAAAACAATAGTTTTCTTTGCCTATTCATGAAGAATGCCTTTCTCAGAGTATATCTTCAGTGATGCAAAAAGAGGTAATTCTCGACTTAATGAAGTTGTTAAGTGAATTTTGTCCCATTTTACAACCTTTCTTTCCATAGTTGTTACGTGAATCACAGCAGTTGTTTAACACAGTTGCTAAGTAAATCTGGCTCCCCCAGGACACAGCAAACCAACATAAATACGAGTCAGGTGCCAAGCATCTGAAGTTTGATCCTGTGACTATGGGGATGTTGCAACAATCGTAAATGTGAAAAACGGTTATAAGTCATTTTTTTCAGTGCTGTTGTAAGTATAAACAGTCACTAAATGAATGGTTGTAAGTCAAGGACTAACTGTGGTTGTTTTAGTTTGGCAAGGTTTCTATCTTTAGGTGAGAAACAACAAAGGGAATGTCATAGAAGTAACTACATGTCTTTTTACATTTTTTTTAGAAAGCCAGCAAAGTATCAGCTTATCATGGTTTTTATAGGAAACCCGTATCCTTATTGATCTCATACAAGGCCGTGTAGTTTTTTGTAAATAGCCTTTGGTAAATAGTAGTTTGTATTTTCAATATCTATAAAAATCATGTCATTTTATATAAACAAATGTGAATTTTTCAAACTGTTGATGGAATTTTCCACTTGCTTGGATACATGTCACATAATCGAGACATGTCAGGCACATTCAATATCAGAGAAATTTTCTCTTGTTTGCAAGTGATATATAATGTGGAAAGTTGCTATGAGAAAGCTATTTTTAATGAAATCAATGTGGTAGTTGTTAAAGACATAGTTTTGTAATTGTCAGCTGTGAAAGATCAGGTCCACACATGAAGGTCAAATTAAAATAATGTATTGCTACTCATGCCTGTGCACAGGAATATTCTCAACTAACACTTAGCACTTGCTGGGAGTTAGGTAAGTGTCAACAGAATTCAAGAGGAATTGAATTTATCTCCCTTGTGGCTATGTGGAGATTCTAGGCTGATTTCTCTTTTAACTCCATCCCCCATGTTCTGCCATTTCTTCCCCTATATTAATAATGATAAAATATCAAAGAAAAGCATCTGCCTATCCCAGGTTCTTGGGCAGGACTCAGTAGGTGGACAAAAAAAAAAATCCATTCTAATCACGTGTCTGTGCAACAAGCTGTAATAATAACATAGAATTCAAGTTTTTTAAAGATATTCTATTACATATGTATTGAGGAAGGACAGTTAGGTTTGTGGAATAATCCATTCTCTACTTGCGTGTCTCTGATCCTGTGCACTTGTATTTGGAACTGGGTCCTGACGAATTTCAGCAAAGCTTTAACTACAAAATTTCAGCTTTTATTGTTTAATTTCCCAATCTGAAATATTACAGGGAGCATTAATCATGGCATCTTTGGCTAGAATGGCACTATTTGATACAACCCAAAGGCAAAGATCCCCATAGATTAGTGAGAGTGCTATGCATGCTGATTTGTCTCTTGAAAGGGGATTTAAATAGTTTTTAAAAAATTAAACTTTTTTCCTATTCTGTCTTTGACCTGAAAGAACTCTGAACTGATTAAGATACATATGGAAGGAGGAACTCATTTGTAGTAATAAGTTTAGAATCAGAGATTCACATTCTGGACATATCTCTATTTTCAGTTAAGAAAACAGCCTCTTTGTCAGTTCACAGAGGGGTCACAAGCAACAGGCTGAGAAAATTGCTTCCTTAGGAACCTAGGAAATAAATTGAATTCAAAAGGAGATAAACAATCCACTCTGGATTCTCATGAAGATTGCACACATGCCTACCACTGAGAAATGGCGTAAGACTCCTTAAAATGTGGCAAACTTAAAAAAAAATCTCTTTGTAATTTGGGGAGCTTGTAGCTATTTTAGGGGTATCTTAACTTATTGGTTGCCAACAATTGCTCTACACCAGCTTCCCAACCTTGGGCGCTTTAAGATGCGTGGACTTCAACTCCCAGAATTCCCCAGCCAGAATGGATGTTCTGGAAGTTGAAGTCCACACATCTTAAACGTGCTAAGTTTCAGGAAACCCTGCTCTTTATCATTTTAATTCCCTACACTTTTTTCTGTTTAGTTTTTTTTCTCTGCTGAGGAAATGCCCAGTTTAATTCTCTGTATAACATGGATATTCAAGCTTTTTGTTTGCCTGAGGTGCATTGAGTGAAGAGGAATTGTTTCGGACCGTGTATAAAATCTATAGTTAATGTATATAAATCACATAATGTTAAAAATTTACAATCTAATGGAGCCGCATTACTAGCTTCCAGGACTGCATGCAGCCTGTGGGTCACAGATTGGACATGCAGGCTGCATAATATTGAGTAGAATACATTTAAATGTTACAGATCTGTATTTTCTACTTGATATTGGGCAAAGTCCTAATGGTCTTCAGCTGTTATTAATTGCTAATTAATATTCCTAAAATTAGTTGGTAGGCTTAGATTTCAGGCATTGCAATATTTAATTTAGCAAATAAAGTTTAAACTTCAAAGATTTGGTGAAACCCATTCAGGGAATTCATCTTGTTTCTTAGCACTGTTTCTCTAAAAGTTGGTTCTCAAAATGTTAAGGCTTCCAGCAATTGTTGTGTAAATAATTCATAACTGCAGATTTCTCCTTTACCAAAGACAAATCCTATTTATCTCCAGTGTGCTGTGAAGCTATGAAAAAAACAACAACCCAGAAATCCTCTGCCCAAGTGTATCCTAAAATATATTACTTAAAAATTGAAAATGGTTTAGTAGAATCCCTGTACCACCACTTCTTATATCTTCCTCCAAAGAATTTGGAGAAAAATCTTTTAGCTCAGGTAATTACCAATTGTCTGATTCCCAGCCTTATTCAGATGGTGGATGGAACATTTTTTAGCTTGTTAGTATCATGCTATAAAGTTTTTGAATGGTATCCCTTTAGCTGTAAAAAAAAGTAAGTTTCCCTGTCGATTGTATTTGACTAGGGGACAGTGGTCATCTCTGTTTCTTGGCTAAGGGAGGCATCATTGTCCAAAGACAATTTTCATGGTAATGTGGCCAGCATGGCTATAGGCCAAAGGTGCACAGAATGCTATTACCTTCCTACTGTAGTGGTACCTATTAAGAGCCAGGATGGTGCAGTGGTTAAAAGCAGAACTGCAGGCTATTTCTGCTGATTGCCATCTGCCATTAGCCATCAAAAGTTCTGCAGTTCGATTCTCACTGGCTCAAAGTTCACTCAGCCGTCCATCCTTCCGAGGTCAGTCAAATAAGGACCCAGATTGTTGGGGGCAATATGCTGACTGCAAACTGCTTAGAGAGTGCTGTAAAGCACTGTTAAGCGGTATGTAAGTCAAAATAATAAATAAATAAATAATCTCCTTGCATTTGCATGCTTTTGAACTGCTAGGTTCAAGTAATGGAAGCTCATCCCATTGCAAAGAGCTCAGGTCTTGGGAAGCTCAGCATCTTTAACTGCTGAACCATCATGCCCCATACTTTATTGCAGTCATACTTTAGATGTGGCCCCTTGACCATTCAAAGTTACAACGCCATTGAAGAAAATGTTTTACAACCGTTTTTCACAGTTGACGACTGTTGCAGCATTCCCCATGGACACGTGATCAAAATCCGAATGCTTGGAAACTGACTCGTATCTAACATGGCAGCAGTGTCCCGGTTGTCACAGGATCCCCTTATGCTACCTTCTGACAAGCAAAGTCCACGGGGAAGCCAGATTCACTTAACAACCGTGTGACTAAATAACTGAAGCCATTCACTTAATAATTGTGGCAATAAGGGTCATGAAATCAGGCAAAACTCACTGTCTTGCTTAGCAGCAGAAATTTTGGGCTCAATTGTGGTCGGAACATATTTTGTAAAAACGATTTGTAAATTTTGTTTTCTACCTTCACTTTCCGTTAAGGTTGGGTTAGATTGGAAGAATAATTTTTTCTTAGAGGAAATTGGTCATTTTCTTTCCTCTCCTGCCTTTGGATCACATGGGTAGTTGATTAGTCATTGTGGTTTATTTGGGAAATAATTCTTAATGAACACCCTCAAAATCCTGCAGATGAATAGCCAGGCAATATTTCCATTTTAAAACATATATTTTTACACATCTGTATAATCTGAAATGGCCCACATGATCTTTTTACCTTTGGTAGTGCTGCAGCAATAGGAAGTACCAGATTCATAATCCCATTTGATCAGTTTTCAGAATAATCTTCCATCTCGGTTATGAGCTTTTGACAAAATATAAGATACAAATGAAATAAGTAATTTACATCAGACCTATCAAAGCCCTCTCCTTTCTGCCACAATTATACACTTATGATCACTTTTGTCTACAATGAGTCAGTTATTATCTAATTTGAGAATGTATATTTACTTTTAAAGGTGGTCCAGGCTCTGGCAAAGGAACTCAGTGTGAGAAATTAGCACAAAAGTATGGATTCATACATCTGTCCATAGAAGATCTGATCCAAAATGAGACAGCATCTGGAAGGAGTAAGAACATCAGAGATATAACCGAGAGTGGTGAATTTATATCAGGGGTAAGATGGGATTCCAGAGTTAATATAATATCTTCAATTATAATATCTTCAATTGTCATGGTCAGATCATTCGCTCCTTCGTCTTGACCTTCTGTCCGCCACACCCAGCTGCAGGAAGGCGGAGCCAGTGAAATGGTTTTGCCTCAGGCTCCTGATGGACCAGATCGGTTCCAGAGGGAGCTTGGGCCATTCCCTGAGTCTCTGTTCCACGGCTCGACCGAGGAGCTGGTGGCCACCTGGAATAGGGTGGCCAGTGGCGCCTTGGACCAGGTCGTGCCTTTGCAGCCTCTGACCCGGTGCCGAATCAGTCCGGCTCCTTGGTTCACTGAGGAGCTGAGGGAGATGAAGCGCCAGAAAAGACGCTTAGAGAGTAAGTGGAGGGCCAGCCACTCCGAATCTGATCGAACTCTGGCTAGATCGCATATTAAGATCTACCTGGGGGCGATCAGGGAAGCGAAGAGTCACTACTTCGCCTTCTTGATTGCATCGGCAGATAACCGCCCAGCATTCCTCTTTAGGATGACCCGCTCCCTTTTACACCTGGGGATGCGGAAAGATCCCTTGGAGGGCTCTGCTGAAGACTTTGCGAGTTATCTGCATGATAAAATCGATCAGATGCGGAGAGGTTTGGACTCTGCTTGGCAGGATCCAGGCGAGATGTCAG
>JANHFO010004048.1:26610-37309 GCA_032468095.1 Pareas carinatus
AGAAGGGCGGTATATAAATTTAAATATAAATATAAATAAATAAATATAAATTTCCATTACAGGTAGTTCTCAATGTACAACCATAATTGGGTTCAGAATTTTTGTTGTTAAACATGGCAGCTGCAAAAGAAATCACTCCTTATTTTATTACCTTTTTTTGCCCCAATTGTTAAGTGAATCACACCATTATCGAGCAATTCAATTTCCTCCACTGACTTTGTTGCAAACTGCCTGGGAAGGTCCCCGGTGTCAATCACATGATTACACTGCACGCGTCGTAAATACATCCTACTTGCCAAACAACCAGATTTTGATCATGTGACTTGGGGGATGCTGTAAGTCACTTTTTTCAGTACCGCTGTAAATTCAAGCAGTGGCTAAACAAACAGGTATAAGGTGAGAACGATCTGTATTCTCATTTTTAATTCTCTATTCTTATATTGGAAAATAAACAGTGTAATATACATTTTTTGCTTCTTGTTCTGTCTATAGAAGCAGGAAAGAGGTGGAGAATTTTAAAGTTTTTTAAAAGGTGGACTTTAGTGGTTCAAGGAAGTTTGAGGGATAGAGAGTGGGGTGCAGGATGGTTGCAAAAACTGGTTTCCATTTCCCTGTATTTGAAAGAAAGTCTGTCCAAGCAATGTATTTGGTCACTACGCCATTTCATTTAAATAATCAGATGCGGTTTTAAAATACTTGTGTCAGCATTTCTCGGTTTCTTCTGAAGGCCAGACCTTATGTAGAGTTTCATCATTCTAACTTGTTTTAACTTCTCCATTCTTGCTGAAAACAACATTAATCAGGAAAGGGAAGCAGCTAGATTTAACTGGCCCAGTTTTAGATTTCTTAGCAAGAGGTTGAAATCCAGTCAAAATAAAGCATAGCATTAAAGTTATTGTTTTCCAACTCTTCCCTAGATGAAATTTCTGCAATTCTGCAATAATCCAATTCGGCAACCCTTTAATATGACAAATACATTTGTGTAAACCTGCTCATGAATAAAATTTAAACACACACAATAACAACCGCTGCATTTGGCAGGTAGTTTTCTCAGATGCCCAGATCTGCTGGTTTCTCATTCCTGTCTGCGGCGAGCATGAAAACTCTTAATTTCTAACCAAAATTAGGAATTTTTATACTCTGTGCAGAGTGAAATGAGAAATGGCTAAACCAGCAGATTCCACAAAGCCAAACTCGATAAAGGTAATGAGTTGATGACTGTGGCCACAACACAATCTATCAAGGCATCAACCTGAACAACGTTTTAGCTTTTCAGACCCCAATTAGCTTGGCAAAGTAGGTGTTGACAGGTGCTCAAAACCAGTAATATAGTGAACAGCTGCCTCCCATAGAAGTGATTGATTCTATCCAGGAAACAAGGTACAGCCTTTGTTTATATCAGCCCTGATAGCAGCTCTAAGAGCAGAATTGAATTTCAAAAGCTATCTACTCTAAGGAAAAACAGGAATCTCAAACAGGTAAAAATGAGTCTTGGAGAGATCAACTTAAATTGTAATTTGGGTCAGCCTATGGCAGTCAAAATGACACTGTGTCCTTTGACATTTACATAAAAATCAGAAGAGACTGAGGTTCATCCTGAACATGGTTAGAAGTTGGTTCTCACATCTCACATGGGGATGTCATAAAAAGGCATGGAAATTTAATAAATAAATAAATGTCCAATAATACTTCCCTTTTCTATATTTCTTTTCTGTCCAGATTCACAATGAAGAACAAGACAGGGGTGAAGCACATTTTTGCATGGGGGAACCAGCTCATTCTGTCTTAATTTGACAGATTCTACTCTATGGAAAACTCTTAACATCCAAGTCATAATTTAGTGTTACCCACTTTCAATGGCCTAGGTTTTGGATTGGAGGAAAGCTTTTTCTATCTTATTGTAGGAAGCTCCCCCCTGCCTAAAATATAATATTCTTTATTCTTAATATTAAAAGAAGCAGAATGGAATATTTCCCCTAAAGAAGGAGAAACATCTTCTTAAAAGCAGAAAGTAGCCACAGTCTTCCTGCTATAGGAAAACAGCCTCAAGCAGAAGCCTGAAGGGACTAGTTTGTAGGAATAGGTATTTTGTATCCATTGAGAAAGCTGGGCCCTTCTATCCATAAACAAAGAGCAGCCAGAAACTTCAAATAAGCAACACAATAGGCAAAATGAACCAAAACTGACAAGATTAACTCAGACAAACAAAACGCTTAGGATTTGCATTTCCCTTTGCCTGCAGAGCTAGCCATGACCCCTACATGATTCTATAGGAATCTTGCAATAGCCATTAAAATATTAAAGGACATATTCTTGCACAGGAACAAGCATCTCAATTACAAAGCCCCAAAGAATGTATAAAAGCCCACCTACTCTCAATCCCATTTTGCCAGCCACCTCAGAAATGTGCTGTTGTTTCTGTATACCAAAAAATAGAGATCTCGTTTCCAAAATGCATTTTTCCTCCATGTTATTTCTCAAGCATCTTTCTCCTGGCTTGGAACCAGATGGGATTTTTCTTCCAACATTATAAATAACCTATTCCATTGCATCCCCTATGAACAAGAGAAGACCGGGATATAAATAGGAAAGTAGGCAGTTGCGAGAAAAATGCCTTTTGGCTTGTGTTTTTGAGGATTCTCTATCATCCAGATCATGGTTGTCCCAAAGGTGCTCTTCAAAAGGCAGCAGGACATTCTCATTCTTTATTTCCTCCTTGAAAACATTTTGCTTCTCATCCAAGAACTGAAGAAGTTTCTTGGATGAGAAGCAAAACATTTTCAAGGAGGAAAAAAACCCAAGAAAGACTCGTTGCCTTTTGAAAAACACCTTTGGGATTTTTTTTACCTGCGCTTATGCAGTGATCATCCTATTTCTTTCTTGGGCTTTCATCCTCCAGCACTGCAAGTCGAATGCAGCAAGTCACAAAAAAACTAGAAACAAAATAATTTCACCAAAATCCACCCCATCAGCCTGTAAGTAGGATCTTCTCCATGGGCCCCTTTGCTTCTTACCAACCAAGCTGTAATTTAGACTCGACTCAAGGAGACTACATTTTCTTCTTTGTGATTCACCCACTCAATAGCATCCTCCAAGGCAATGTTCCTCAACCTTAGCAACTTGTAAGATGTGTGAGCGAACTTCAGCTCCCCACAGGCTGGCTGGGGGAATCCTGGGACTTGAAGTCCATGCATCCTAAACTTATAAAGGTTGAGAAACACTCCCCCTAAGGAATGGAAACAGTTGCAATCCATAGGTGAGTGTGCAATTGATGATGAGCTTTGTTTGGCCTACCCATCTCTTTAGATTAGGACAGACAGCGATTATTGATGATTGCAGATTCTTCCCAAATCAAAACACAATTTAAAGTCTTACTGCCAAGCTCCAGGAAAATCAAGAGATCCAGACAGTTCAAATGGGTTTACAGATTTATTGTAAGCTTAAGCTGTCTACAAGAATCTGAACCACTGGCAGCCAAGGGAAATTAGTGAGAGATAAGAGTAGAAGGAATTCAAGGTGGGCTGGACTTAAAGTCTCTTGTGAGCACAAAGGGACTCATGACTGGTGATGCATTTAATTCCTCCCTCGGGATCAGCCCAATCATCTCCTACACCAGTGATGGCGAATCTATGGCAAGTGTGTTACACGCAAGCCAAGTTGCCCTGGCATCGCCTCAGAACTGAGCATGCTCAGAAAGGAGTAGCGGCACCAGGCGATGACATCACGGGGCCATGAGCATGCTCAGAGAGTAGTGGCGCCGAGTGTTAATGTCACGGGCCATGCACATGCGCAGAAAGAGAGTAATGGCGCCAGGCAATGATATCACGAGCTACGAATCATTAGCCACGACTCGTCTGGGCACTCAGTTTCTAAAAGGTTAGCTATCACAGTCCTATACTTACCAAATCTTGGGATGAATTGCAACAAAAACTCAAACAGAGAGAAGATAACTTTCTCGTTTTTTAATTTTTTAAAAATTGTTTTTATTTGCTTTTTCATTTTAATTTACATTGCCATTGCTTATAGATTTTATACCGTACGACAATATAGTATCGTTTGCTTTAAGCGTTTAGAATTGTAGATTCAGGTTATGTGGCAGTTGTCACCTGCCGATGTCTCCCAATTTGGGAGTTCAGATAGTTATAATACCTTGTATATAACCTTACGAAACTACAATTCCCCTTTAATACTGTCAATCACTCTGTAATAGTTTTATTTCCCTCTCTTTCTTTTCTTCTTGCCCTAGCTTTTCTTCTGTCTTTTCCTTTCTCTTCGTTTACTTGTCCTCCTCCTCCTCTCTTTCCCTCTCCCTTTTCCCCCTTTCCTTCCCTCCTCTCTTTTCCTTTCCTGTCTTCCTTTCTTACTTCTTCTCTTCCTCTTCCTCTTTTCTCTTCCTCTAATATCCTCCCCCTCTGCTTCTCCCTCTCTCTCTACTTCCCTTTCCTTACTTCCCTCTTTCTCTTCTTCCACCCTGCCTTTTTGACTTCCTGGTTCTCTTTCCTTTTCCTTCCTTTCTCCTTCCCTTCTTATCATTTCTCCAGTTTCCTCTTTTCCTCCCTTGTTTCCTCCTTTCTTCTTCTCTTCTTACCACCGGCTATCCTTCCCTTTCTTTCTTCCCTCTCGTCCCTTTGCGATTAGCCTTTCCGGGAGGTATTGTAAGGTGGCTTTGCAGCATCGGAAAAAACAAGTCCCCATCGGCTTTGTCCTAATTATATCTTCTCACTTGTATTAGCACAGAGACCAGGTACTCTGACTCAGCATTTTCACCAACCCTACATCCTGAGGCAAACAGACCTCACATATGCTCTCCAACTTTTTCAACTTCCCCCAGAGCCAATATCTAATCTCCTGCTGCCTTGCAGCACAGCTACCTTGTTCCTACATGTGCAAGCCAGATAGGCTATAACTGGGGTTGTTAATTCTTTTTTATTCTTTTGCCAAAGGCAACGGCTGTTCCCGAAGAAGCAAAATCAGGCTCGCTTGTGCAGTGCAGGGCTATCTTCCGCCAACCTGCCCCCTAATTTAATTTTATTTTGTTATTTTCCATCTTTTCACCAATTCGTGCGACGACAGGGCTGGACTTTCTTCCCTATTCGACAAATTAAATGTTTTCCGTTCTAGTGGGATGTTAACTTTTGCCAGCGGGGGTGATTTTAAAGTTATAGAAAAAGAAATGGATAGCTAAGGATTATCTCCAGTGTGTCTGCAGGAGGGCAAAGATGATGGGGAAAAGACAAGGACATGTAATTTTCTATTTTCAACTGGACTTCTTTGGGGAAATTGCTTATTTCCTTATGGATGTTTAGCTACAGGAAGTCCAGAACTTACAACAGTTCATTTAGCGATCATTTAAAGTTACCACGTTTTTGACTGTTTTTCACACTTATGACCATTACACTATCCCCAGGGGCACATGATCAACCTTCAGACTCTTGACAATTACTCATACTTACGACGGATGCAGTGTCCTGGAGACATGAGATCTCCTTTTGCGATCTCCTGACAAGCAAAGTCAATGGGGAGGTCAGATTCGCATAATAATCATGTTACCAATTTAACAGCTGCGGTGATTCGCTTCACAACTGTGTCAAGAAAGGTCGTAAAGTGGAGCAAAACACACTTAACAAATGTCTCACTTAGCAATATAAATTTTAGGCTGAATTGTGGTGATAAGTCAAGGACTAACTGTACATCAAGCCTGCGTGGGTTTCTAAAATAGCTTTTCTGTATTTCTGCCTCAGAACAAGAAATTTAATGGAAGAAAATGCAAGGAAAGAAATTTAATGGATTGCAACATGAAAAGAGAAATTTCTTCTGCATCAGCCTGACTATAATACATGCTGTCAAAACTTGGATGATTTGGAAAATAACTACTTACTATGCTGTTGCGGGTTATTATTTAGGCTACATTATGCAATTCTATTGTTATACAGCAAAAAAAAATAGAAAATTGCCTCTGCTTTTTTGCTATTACTGAAATAATTTGTGTACTCAGTTCTTTCATATAGAATAGGAAAGTCAGAATGTCTTCAGATATTGAGAGATTATCTTTAGATTAAGATTTAGTGCTGCCCACTTGAAAATGCTCAGCATGAAACATAAAAAGCATCTGCTGCCAAAACACTTAAGAGCTATTATTTAAGATTCACACTTCTCCCTCCCCAGGATGTTTTAGGTGAAGAGCTTGCTTTTTTCAAAGCAAATTAAAATCTAAGAAGAAAAATGCATACTGGGAAGAAATGTAATGTAGTGATCACCTCGATTCAGGGCTGTTGGTTGCCACTGCAGGAGCTTATAAACTATGCTCTAGAACAGACCTGCTTCATCTCAAGACTCAGATCTTCTTATAGGCAGGACTTCTGGATCACGAAACAGAAGTTCTATCTTATCAGAAGTTGCATAAGGAGAAATAGAGGAAATCCATTCCTAATGATGTCACAGGAAGTGGGATTCTGGCTGATAGCAGCATAATTGTAGACGTTTTGCAACACATTTTGCTGTCCTAAATACTGTAAGAAGGGCTCACTTCAATTTTCTGATTGCCTGCAAAGATTTGTTCACAATCGGAAGCTTATAGCATATGTTAAATATTTGTTTCTACATCCCAATGATTAGCAATTAGTAGAATACCTGGCCTTCAACAACAAACCGATCCTAAGCCACTTTCTCTTTAGACTTTTTGTTATTATATTATATAGGCCTGTCCATGCCTGTTTCTTGAATTCTACTAGTGATGTCAGTTTATTTCCTTGCTGAGCAGAGATGCAGCTTGACAATATATTTAACAGCATGTTTTCCTAGACATGAGCATCAGTCAGTATTGTTTCCAGGCAAGATTATTCTAACTTCTCTTTCTCACCCAACATTCAACTAATGGCTGAATTTACTTAGGCATAATGAGATCCGATAGAAGAGACATTCTGTAACTCAGGGTTAAACTGTGGAGCTGTCAATGCTGAACTTGGAGGTTTTCTTGCAGACATTTTATTATCAAACTAGGTAACATCAATGCACTAACTAGTGTTACCTAGTTTGGTAATGAAACTTATGCAAGAAAACCATCAAGATCAGAGAGCATCGAGGAGGCCATGAGATCTTTTTTAAAGTCCTTTTTTTGGTTTGTGTATTGCATATTGTTTCTTCAAGAATGCTATTCTTTTCCAGCATTTTTTAGCATTGGCTACAGTGGTTATTGAGTCTGGTAAGTCTGGGAAGCATCTAATTTTGTAAGGCTGCTACTGTCCTTTAATACACGAGATGAATCTTAAAGAAGAAATTAACCTTTCTGTATGTTTTTTTAAACAGATAAATGCAGAAGGAACACCAGAGGAAGTTTTTCTTGAGATATGCACTTCAGTCCATACCTTTATGAAGAAGGAATAACATCACTTTCAGAATTTAATGTAATGGCAGTGCTGTATCCCACACATGCATACAATGTCCTTTACAAATGCTGTTCAAAGCAATAGCTGCTGCCTTGAAAGATTAATGCATGTTGTAAACATTGTAAAAATCTTTGTAACTTAATTGGTACAGTAATGACACACGTGTACTGTATATGGCCTATGATAGTTTGCAGTTCGCAGGTTTTAAAAAGCCAGCATGATAAACAGTATCTAAGTTTTATAGAAAACACATTCTTCATTACACTACTATACAGTCAAGCACAGTATTCTGTCAGTAAAAGCGATGTAAGTGAATTTACTGCTGAACGCAAATCAGTTTTTGAGGCTATTTAAACTTGCACCTTTTTTGTAGTGTTGAAGTCTGTTTTCTGTTGTTTTTCTTTTACAAGGAGAATCTGTCGGCGACTAAGTTTGCAGTCATTTACACACCAAGTAGTGAAACTGGGAGACTCTCAAAAAGCAGCGGAATGTGCAATACATGAACCAAATGCAAAATTATTAACTTTGATTGCAGGACCAGCTGTTGTATTGATAAGGCTACCCATACAAGTATCTGATGTAGTTAAGGTTTGAAAGATTCTTAATTTACAATATTAACAGGATAGTGTATGCAGAAAAAAAGGGAAAAAAGCCAAATATTGCTGACATCCCTAGGATGGGTAAAGACTTAGGGCTAATAATGGCAGTGTTGGAGTAAAAAAACAACACATTTCAAAAGACTACAGGCAATAATTGTCTCTATATTGATTGCTATATGTGTGACAGATACATATAGCAATTGTGAAGTTTTTAAATTCTTCAATTTATTGCTCAACATTTAACATGGGAAAATGTAAAACGTAAATGAAGTGTCAAGTCCAGATTTCCACACGCTTTTCACATGTGCTCTCTCTCTCACACACACATAGCTCTTGATGACTGAAATAGTGAGTTTTGGAATGCTGATTAACAGATAAAATCTTAGTCTGTATAAGAAACTGCCTCCTTTTCTTTGGCTGTTCACTATTTCTTCTTGCATGCTAGATCTTATCAACAGCTGCATTATCAACAAGCAATGGAGCAAAATTTGTATTTTTCAACCTACTACTCTTGTATGAAAAGGTAATAAAAATAAAACGGACAAATGTTAAGGGTAATAAATTTTACTCTTCATATTTAGGCTACTGCAATACAAATAGGTATCCAATCCAAAGCCACATGAATATATTTTCACTTAATTGGGTGAAGGGTTTTGAATTTTTGAAAACTTTTATAGTTGTGTGGTTCTGAGCATTTGTTCCAGCTCTTAGATGACATTCTTCCACTAAGAAACGATGTGGTATAACTTACAAAACAAGACAGTTGTATTTGAAGATAACACTTGACAATTACTCAGAAAATATTAACAGTTAAACTATAAATCTGAGCTGTTTGACAAGAATCATATAAAAAGCTGGTTTGCACTGAAAATTCCTACACTAAGTAAAGAGCAATGGGAAATAACAAGATTTTAAATTCAAAGGCTATTTGAATCTTTGCTGAAAACGTATCAAATCATAGACCAGCAAGAGGGTGGGAGGTACTGTCAATTGCTGAAAATATGTAACATAGTTTCTCACTTCTAAAAAGCAATGTATAGTCCAGAAGTCTGTCTTGAAAAACATTATTTATTTAATTAATTTAACTTGTATCCCGCCGCTCTCCAAGGACTCAGCGCGGCTCACAACACACTACATTAAAAAATATTTAAAAACATTTTAAAAACTTTAAAACACACTCACACATCATTCATGGCCGGATCTCGCCAGATCACCAGGCAAGCTCAGTGGTTCCAACCTGCCGGAAAAGCCAGGTCTTCAAAGCCTTTCGGAAGGCCATTAGGGTGGGAATGGTCCGAATCTCTGGAGGTAATTGGTTCCAGAGCTGGGGCAGCCAGAGAAGGCCCTCCCCCGCGGGCCCGCCAGCCGACATTGTTTAGCTGATGGAACCTGGAGACCAACTCTGTGGCATCTTACTGGTCACTGGGAGACATGCGGTAGAAGGCAATCTCGCAAATAACCTGGCCCCAAGCCATGTAGGGCTTTAAAGGTGATAACCAACACCTTGAATTGTGCCCGGAGACCAATAAGGAGCCAGTGCAGCTCGTAGAGAATTGGTGTAATGTGGGTGTATCTCGGTACGACCACAACAGTTCACGTGGCTGCATTCTGAACCAACTGTAGTCTCTGAACATTTTTCAAGGGTAGCCCCATGTAGAGCGCGTTAGAACCGTGAGGTGACAAGGGCATGAGTGACTATACGGAGCGCTTACTGATCCAAATAGGGTCGCAATTGGTGCACTAGGTGAACCTGCTTAACACATGTTGTCAATGCAAATTTCAAAAGCAACCATCTATTTTTTCCAATAGAGATCTTAAGTTTGGGTTTGGATAGGAAAACATGCTTTGAACAAATGAGATAATTATAGAATACGATAGTTTTCCTTACCACTGAATTTCCAAATAAATCCCCTTAGAATTATGGTTTTATACTGGAATTGGCGTTTGCCTTAAGGACCTGTGCAAAATGTTCTGAAGCTAAAATTTTATTTCCTTAAATATCCTGTTTTCAGGGCAATTCAGCAAGATAGAGGCTAGAATGATCCATTTTGTTGAAAGTGGATTATTTTCCAAAAGGGAATGCTTCCCACATTGGAGTTTTAACCTTGGAACATTGCTCAATCTCTAGAGGGTTGTTTATGGAAAAGCCTAAATTCAGTATGATCGCCTGATCCAATTCTCTACCCAAAGGGTAGTTACAGAAAGTGAGTACTTAGAACATGCCCATATGAGAAATCTGGAATATGTTAGCAAGCTTAATACAGTATCAGAAAGTAGCAACTTGACGCAGAGAACATATAATCTGATAATGTGAAATATATTTGCAATTAGATACTTGTTTCCCAAAGCATTAGTTTTGTTTCCATTAATGAGAAAAGTGAAATACATCAGGTGTATTGTTTTATATTATATATATTCTGATTTATTAAA
This sequence comes from Pareas carinatus, assembly GCA_032468095.1. NCBI lineage: Eukaryota > Metazoa > Chordata > Lepidosauria > Squamata > Pareidae > Pareas > Pareas carinatus. The sequence continues at coordinate 37,025 of JANHFO010004048.1, forward strand.
TTTCTCAAGAATGAGATATGCTTACAGACGATATCATTTAGAAATGATACTGTATCATCTATTCATTAAAAATGCTTCAACTCTACAGAAGAAAATGAATACACCTAAACCAAACGTGAAAATTAACACTGAAATTAAATTGAAATTAATGCTGTTATTAAACGAGCCAGCCAACTCCTTGGTAGTTACTGTTGTAGTTTAATTTAAACACATATACTAAGTTATCTCCAAAATTCAAGCTTTTTTGTTTAAGCAAGTGGAAATCTAATACAATTAAAATAAGTC
>JANHFO010004048.1:42887-58697 GCA_032468095.1 Pareas carinatus
GCCAGCCGGCATTGTTTGGCTGACGGCACCCTGAGGAGGCCCACTCTGTGGGAGCGAACAGGACGGCGGGAGGTATCGGTGGGTAGAATGCGGTCCTGCAGATAACTGCATGATCACACGACCATGGGAATGTCACATTGACTGTAAGTGTGAAAAATGGTCATTTCACTTTTTTCACAGTTGTTGTAACTTTGGACGGTCACTAAACTAGTGGTTGTCAATCGAGGACAGTTTTAATTTTCTCTCCTTCAAATTCGAGACACCAATAATGCATTTCTATCGCACTAAACAGACACAGGCGTGCATTAACCTTTTACTTATACAGCCATTTCTGGTCCTTCATATTAATTACAGAACTTTCTTACGTAACATTTTTAAAAAATTCAGTTTAGATGCAAAACCTACTGATGCTTCTTCCTCTGCTGCACTGGCTATGTGACTGTGAAAACAAGCTCTATCGTCATCTTCATCCATAAACACAGGAGGTTCATGGGATGTCATGAAAGTTGAAGGCTTGAAGAGATGTTTATTCAAAGGATGTTGCCGTCTACTGGAGGACTGCAATAAAAACAAGCCTTTGTGTAAAGGTGGCATTGAAAGAAGCCTTTGCATATCACTACAGAGAAGAAAATATTTCTAATTTTCAACTAAAGCACTTCTTTTCACAAAGCAAAAAACCAACATATTCTGCAATGATATATTTCAATAATTAATTGTCCTTTGGGCATGATGGAGATTGATTCTCCCCTCCTGCAAAAGAAAGGCAGAGATAATCAAACCTCAGTTTTCACAGCTAAGCTTCATGTTTAAATCTTCCCAGTGCATCCGTTGCTCAAGATTAAGACATGATGCAATTTAAATTAGTATTATACAGCATGAAAATATAAAAGATAGAATCTTCTCGAAAAACAACTAAACCAGGACTGTGAAGTAGGAAGGCAGACTTAAGATCTTACATTGGATTACATGTGCCAAAACAGATCAATTAGTGTGCAGCTTTGTGGCCTCTACTGGGCAAATAGAACCTTCATATTAAATGTACATTTTTCACTTTATATACCATGTCTAGGGGAGAGGTGTGACTGATTTTAAAACTGATATATGAAATGAAGGAAAACCAGTCAAACAGCACTAATTAAGTATTACTGAGAAGCTCCATATAAAGACCTGACAAATGGATGGAAAACAATATGACTAGTGGGAAGGTGAATTTTAATGTGAAATGGCTTAAACAAACATTAAGATGAACACGGAGGGGGGGGTTGGCGATGGCCACGGGTGTTACGGGGGGGTAGATGATGGCTGCAGGGGGTTGGCAGTGGCTGTGGGGGGTTGCGGAAGTCAGCAACGGCTGCGCGAGGTCGGCAGTGGTCACAGGGGGGTCACGGGGCAGGTGCAGAAAGCGGGTCACAGCGGCAGTCGCAGTGGCCCACAATGAAATTGAGCTTGACAGTTCTGTTCTAATAGAACAGGTACAACTCATCTTTTATACTAGTTGTTCTCAGCTCTAAAATCATTTTTGGCTAAAAGCTACTACTTCAAGAGCAGGAGATCTTGTTTTTAGTGATGCAATTGAGAGGATGATACAATTATAAGTAGCATGGGGAAAACTTCAAAATTTAGGATGGGTTCATGAAAGTTCCACAACTGAAACTACTGAAAAGACTCAAGCTTGTGCATGGAAAGCAATGGGATTGAATTTTAGGCCTATCTGTACAAACTAAAGTTTCAATAAAGGAGAATATTTGTAGCTCAGGGTTGAATTAGAGGTCCTCGGTGGTCTGAGCTTAGCAGTTTTTTGCAAATGTTTCATTACTCAAACTAGGTGACATCAAATCCCACTTCTTACTAGCATTGATAATGTTACCTAGTTCGACTAATGAAATGTCTGCATAAAAACAACCAAACTCAGAGAGCACCTAGAATCTCTCAAACCAAAATTTTTAATGACTAATCTCAAACTGGTCTTCTTAATGTATCTGCAAAAAGTCTTTCCTATTATGCCATGCATAAATATAACACTGCTTTTTAAGGAAAACAGTCCACTTTTTTATCCACCCAAGATCTGAATAAAGTATGAGGCTTTGCGGCAACTGGAAATGTCTTACTGTTAGGAAGAACAAGAAACTGTTTCTGTCATATCTGCATGAAGGTGGATGAAAGGCGACTGCCTGATCTGTGCCAAAATAAATCTGCCCATAGTGGTTACTCACAATGGTCTCTGTGGCAACCAAGACAGTTTATCTTTTTGCTATTATTCATTGTATGGATATCTGAGATTTTATTTTGTTTACTTGTTTCACCATTGGAAGCCATGTGCAGAGCAAGATAGCAAAGATGAGATGTCTACAAAAGAAGAATATCATCCCTCTTCTCTGTCACAGGAACAATTGATTTAAGAAACTCAAGCAAGACAAAAAAACACCAGAAAGAAATGGAGTAGAATAAAGAGAAAACTGCTGGAGCAAAATTGTAGCAGAGTTGTAGTAGCAAAGTATCTGTGTAAAGGCAGAGAAAAAATTGGGGGGAAATGTAACAGCGTAAGATCTGTTAAAAAATTAGGTCACATGGTTCCTACCTTTCCTGGACCAACCAACCACTTCCCTTTAATCAGTTCACATCCACAAGTACACAAACTTGGAAAACTATGTAAATGATTGCAGAATCAAATCTGGGTCGGTTACCGGGACCAGAAGTTTTGTCTTCCAAGCGTTTGGACTTGTGCTGGAGCCCATTTTCAGGAATCTTCTCTCTGTACACACACATTGTTAGGGAGAAGTTCTCTGTAGATGGGCTCCAGAATGAATTTGAAAACTTGGAAGACAAAAACCTCTGAGGGTCCCAGTGACCGACTCAGATTGGATTCTGCACCGTTATCCTGGGACACGTATATACGCCTTCATTCATTATGTAAATGATTGCTTGAGAAGATTAGCGGTCGCACTATAATTGTTTCTCATAAAAGTCATACAACCGTTCAAGTTATTTCTGACCCTAAACACTAATTCACAACTGTCAGAGACTCCAGAATATGATGAAAAGGAAATGTAGATGGGATTATTAGCATGCTGTTATTATTACACATTAGTGCACTATTATTACACATACATTCTCCAGTCTTGCATAATGTCTCTCAGTAGTTTCACATAAATATTAAAAAGTTATCAGAGGAAAAAAAAATCAAAATTAGTATAGCACAAAGGTAAAGGGATTGACCATAAGTCTCCCAACATTATTTTTAAGGAGACTGAATCGCTAAAAAAAATCTCTCCTCATCTAAGCAAGACACCCAAGAAGAAATCCATAATTAATAATATAAAAAGTCAGAAGCATAACTAAGAGGAACATGACTCTATGTTTAGCTTCTGACAAAAATAATTTATAGACATCATCAAGATTGTTTCATTTAAAAATCAGGTCTGAAACCAGACAGGATTTGAATAATCAGTTTCACCAGGTGCTTTTTAAAACTAGTTGCTATAGGTGTGCTCAAACCTCTTTGCTAAAAAATGCTTTATACAATAACTGTTGACGATAATTTAAACCAATGGGATTTAAATATGACTTTTTAGGCAAAGCTGAAGAAATACCATTTTTAAAGAATGAGAAACGATGTAGGGTACATAAAAAGCTTTTAACAACATCTTTGATATCTGTTTAATGTCTGTTATAACATTATTATTAGCTAATCACAAATATTTTGGAAAATAAATTGTTCAATTAGTCATTTTTCCAAAATAACATATTTAGCATCAGTTGTTTCCAAAATGTAATTTGTAAATTTCTGCCAGCCAGCTTTCATAATGACATTTTGTCACATTAAATTGTCAACTCTACAGAAACATTTTGTACTTTAAATTTTAAAGAAACAGACATTGACTTATTTATTTATTTATTTATTTATTAAATTTATATAATAAATTTATATTTATTTACTTAATTTCATTAAGGCATAAAGTAACATTATTACTATGTACTAGATATTGTTTCATAAATATTTCCTTGCCAGATTCCATATTGCTTTCAACAAGGGCATAATGTCTAATGTACTAACAAGTTCTCAAAAATTTAGGGAGATATTCAGAGATGTATCTACCTTGAAAGTAGATCATGCTGAAGTGTATAGCCCAATCAAGCATCAACAGTTTACTATAGGGAATATTTTATGACATTTTGTATCAGTCATAGAATGCTTTATCATTTTATATCATAAAATGTTTTATAACATTTGTCAAATTTCAATTCCATAGGCGTCATGGGTCCCTTTTGAAGTAGCTTTGTTCAAAAATTGCTGCTCTACAGATGAATCATTTTGCCTTGTTAAAGGTTACACACAAACAGGAGAGTTTCAATACTACATAGTTTTTCACAATAGGTGTAAGCCCTATGTATTCTGCGCATAGCCCGCTTTCTGACAAAATTTACATGCTAGCAATAGCACTTAGACTTATATGCCACTTCACAGTGCTTTACAGCCCTCTCTAAGCAGTTTGCAGAGTCAACATATTGCCCCCAACAATCTGGGATCCTCATTTTACCGACCTCGGAAGGAATGGAAGGCTGTGTCAACCTTGAGCAGGTCAGAATCGAATTCCACGCAGTGATTTAGCCTGCAATACTGTATTCTAACCACTGTGCCACTATGACTCAGCAAAATGCTAGCAAGATGAGGACAGCATAATACAGATTAAGCTCCTGCACCAAGAAAGAGAAGCTGAACGTTCAAGCTGGCTTTAAAAAAGGTCAACAAATGTGAGACATTATTGTTGGTGCACATTGTATAACTAATAAAGTCAAAGAATACCAATAAGAAGTTGATTGTGTCAATCATGTCAAGCTGTGGAACGTGCTTAGAAAAATGGGGATTCCAGAACATCTCACTGTCCTTCTGAGTAGCTTACATAAAGGTCAAGAAGCCACAGTATGGACAGAACATGGCGAAACAAGTTGGCTTCAAGTTGACAAAGGAGTGAGACAAGTCTGTATATTTTCTTCTTATTTATTCAACTTCATATTTATTCAATATGCTGTGTGTGTGTGTGTGTGTGTGTGTGTATGTGTGTGTGTGTTTTAAGAGAAGCTGAACTTGAAGGTCAACGTGATTTTAAAATTGGAAAAAGAATCAATAGCTTGTGCCATGCTGATGACATTATTCCCAAAGTAATGTCAACAAGTACAGTGGGGGGGAAATGATTTTGCTTTTTATTTTAGTCCCAGCAGAGAGCAAGCCTTAGAACTGACAATGAAGATATAAAAATGGCAGATAGCTTATGCCTTTTAGGATCAACCATTAATAGTAAAAGAACAATTAGTCAAGAAATATGTTGTAAACCAGCACTTGGTAGAACTCTGAAGGTCTTGGAAAAGATACTCAAGTGCAGCAATTTCTACATCTACAAAGATCAGAATTGCTCATGCCACAGTATTACTTGTGAGTCTATGAAAGTCAAAGTTGGATTCTGACCAATCTAGAATGGGGTGGGGGGACAATTGACAATGTGGCCTTCATCCAAAAAGATTAGGCACAGAAAAGAATAATCAGATGGTAAATTGTTGCTATTGTTAAAATGTTGACAACAGTACTGACAGTGCCATGGAATACTCAAAGATGCAAAATGAAACAATCCCCCCAACACACACACAAACGCTGCAGTATGAGAAAAATTAAAATCACAACAGGTTCTCATTTCAGGAAAATATTTCTGGGAAGGAGGTTAAGAAAAAAAATGACAAAAGTAAATTGGTTGGAAGTTTTGTCAATATACAAGGATGGAGTATCGCTTCTGCCAAAATGTTTAATTATAGGAAGTTCTGACCAAGGAAAATTCTGCCAAGCAGGTGCAAAGAAGCCTGGAATCTAAATGATGGGAAGGGCAATGATAGAAAGGATCTGAAATTATGATTGGCAAAAAAATGTGAATACAGAGTATATCACTAAATTAAGGTAAAGTGTACTTTTGCAACAGTGTTCACATTCAACTATCTTTATTCATGTGTAAGCAGTTCAGAGTTCCTAACCATGTCATATTGAATGATGATATCAATTCTACTTAAACACATGTAAAATTTTCTGATCAAAAACTGGGATCTTTGATTTCACAAACTCCGATTCATACCCAGTTGGACCCAATTTGAGAATCTGCTTCAATTCAGATTTAAAGAATTATCTATATTTGATTTGGGGCCAAATTTTACATTTTTCTTTGGAAACCCAGTTGTTGCTGGATGGTTTCATGAGCAATAGCTTTTATTATGGACTGAAGGATAGCAAAACATGGAAATTAACTGAAAGATTTACCTTTTTAGAGTATAAATACAAATTTGGTGTTCTGCCTGGAACTGGAATACCAGCTTTAGTCAGTTTTATGAAATACTTCTGCACTCTGCTGGCAACCTAAAAACAGTGGGGGGAAATCTATTAGAAAATATCTAAAGATATAATTCTTGAACACTAAATAATTATGTATTCTAAAGATTTAATTAAGAAAAATAAACATGAGTGATTCTTGCTAACAAGCTGTTTTCTGTATTATGAAAAGACAAGAGCAACGTACTCTTCTCCACTCATAAGGACTCTTTATTCTCATCTTCAAATCTTCCATCAAAACCAACTTCATTAAGTTTCCTGAATTTTCAATTTGGATATAGTACTTTTCCTGGTGCATTTAGAATAAAAATGGCTTTCACATATTTAGAGTGTAATCCGAACTAAACAATATTAAATATATTTCTTTAATTTAATATATGCTATTTCCCATCTAGTCACATCTCAAAATTTGTCAGTTCTCCAGCATTACTCAAGATTACTCAGCACAGGAACCTCCTATAGAACAGCAGGATGGTATGTTACAGAAACTGTCTCTTATAAAGTAGTGTCTTCTGATATAGATTGAGCATTCACCTTCTTTTAAGAAACATATATTTCACTAATTCCTTTTTCTTTTTAATATTTAATAAGGCCACTAAGGGAGATCATTTGTCAACGTGGGACCATACATCTTGGTCCTTCTGTCGATCAAGTGAAACTGTCAAAGTTTTTCCCAGTGTTTGGAGGTTGTTTAAATCAGAATGGGAACAGTCTTTGATTCAACCCTGCCAAAACTGAGTGGTTTTGGATTTTGGGTCCTCTGGACTCCAAAACTGGAAGTTTTCTATCTTTGCTTCTAAACAGGGTTGAACTCCTGTGCTTAGACTTAATGAACAAATTGAAGGTCCTCCTGGACTCCTAGTTCCTACTTGAAAATGAGGTGACAGCTGTGGCAGAAAGAGCTTTGCACAAATTTGTCTTGTATGCGAGACATATCTGGATCAGGGAGCCTACTTGCTATCATTTTGCCCTAGTCACTTCCTGGCTAGACTATTATATATGCTGTAGATGGGGTTGTCCTTGAAAGACATCTGGAGGCAACAAACGACAAAAATGCAGCACCCCGGGTAGCTATGGGCACTTCTCCATGGAATATCACTATCTAGCAAAGTAAATTGCAGAACTACCCAAAGATATCTGCCTGTCCCACACATTCTAACAGGTAGGCGCACTTCTTTGAAACAATGTAATGTGATAGGACTCAGGAGACATGTCTTTTGCATTTTGGCGTCTGCCCTGTAGAATGATCTCTACATCCACACCATCCTTGTTGGCTTTCAGAAAGGCAGCAAAAACCTGGCTTTTATCTCCAGCTTTGGGGCTGGAATAAGTGGAATGGCATCTATGGAAAACCATGTATTATATTTTAATTGTATTTGCTTAGAACAAGCACAATTGTTTTGTTTAAAAACCTGTTTTTTTTACCAAATAAAAGAAAATATTTATTGGTTGTTTAAAAATTAATAGTAATGTAGCCCATTACCTGCTTTGCGGTTCTATTACCCAACTCATCTGCAATTTTTTGCCATCGTCGAGATTCTACTTCCTCTGGAGGAAACTTCAGAAGTAATTGTTCAAGTTTTTTCTGAAACGATGAACAATGAAAGTTGTCAATACAATTTTTGACAAAAAAAATCTCTAGTCATCTTTAACGGAAGTCAGGCGAGAGAAAAGAGGAATAAAGACAGAATAGAAAAACAAAATTAATATTATAGGATAATCTCACGTAAAAATTGTAGTTATTGCATTACCTGTTCTTCTATTGTCCACAGCTGATTAAAAGTTTCAGGTTTGGTCTCATCACAAAGTCGCCCCCTTATCATCTGCTTAAATAGTGTATAACAAGATAGGAGTTTAAATAATATGCATAACTGAATTTCAATCAAATAAAAATGGTTGTCATACGGTTACTAAAATAATTACTCATAGCACCATAGTATATCAAAATTCTGTTGATAGCAACTACAAAGCACTGAAGCCATCTTAAGACTCCAAATTTCAAACTATATCTCATATTCATATTTTCTATTTCTTATCAGGTTTGATGACTGAATCTCAAATAGAATGGAGTTCTCTCTCTTCAGCTCCCCCCTTTCCTCTTGGCATCCTTAGCCCTTTTTTCAACCAAGTTTCCTTGCTTTCAAGCAGGAAAGTCTGGCTTCATTTATTGACCAAAAAAGGAAGAACAACAGGGCTGCAAACAGTTAATTCACTCCTAGCAAAGCTAAAGACCATTCAGAGATAAAAGTATCTATCGACCTAACCATCACCTACTGACCTAGTGGGAAGTGGATACTGTGACTTTGACAAGTGAATACAGCATGTATTCGTCTGTAAGAAATTTAAGAATAATTTGATCAAAAGGCAAGGGTTACAACTTTTCCAAATAAACTATCTACATTTTTCAGAGCTGCTTTGAAAAATATGGGCATTACTTTAGTTTTATTCATATTTACTTGTGGACGGTTGTTTGTTGAAGCTTCCGGACAATCACTAAAAGGCAAAACAGAGTATGAAGTAGCCTCTCCGTCCTTTCTGGGATCCAAAGGGCTTTTTGGTCTTGTAGGTAAACCTACAAAAATAAAAAAAGTAATTAATATAATGCATTTCACTTTTCTCTGTAAAGGATAATCATTTCATACTTACCTTTATCAAAAATAAGCTTGGCTCGTCTACTGTTGCGCTTTCGATTTTTGAATTCTCTTTCAAAATTCCCAAGGCTTGTGGTATATTGGTCCCAGGATATCTCTGGCAGCTTGACAACTCTTTGTGGAAATGGAAGCCCTACATCAACCTGACAGAAAAAAAGATGAAAAATTTACACAGAGAAAACACCATGCATGGCTGTCTTTAGAAGACCATTTGACGGCTGTGGCCAGGGGGGCCTTCTATCAAGTTCACTTAATACGCCAGTTTCGGTCCTTTCTTGATCGGGACTCCCTATGCATGGTCACTCATGCCCTGGTCACGTCTCGCCTAGATTATTGCAATGCACTCTAAATGGTCCCCGAAGGCTGCCGATGGTCCAGAATGTTGCTGTGCGGGGGATTGTGGGAGCTAAGGCTGTGCCCTTGTGACCCCCCTCCTGCATGAGCTGCACTGGCTGCCTGTGGTCTTTTGGGTGCGCTTCAAGGTTTTGGTTATGACGTTTAAAGTGCTCCATGGCATGGGACCAGGATATCTGCAGTAATGCCTACTACCGGCTAATATCTCCCACAGGCCACTACGCTCGCACAGAGAGGCCTCATCAGGGTACCGTCAGCCAGACAATGCCGGCTGGCGATCCCCAGGGAGAGAACCATCTCTGTGGCAGCTCCGGCACTTTGGAACGAACTTCCTCCGGAAATACGGACTATCTCAGATCTCCGGGTCTTCTGTCGAGCCCTCTTTTACTTTTAATTTGGTTTTAAACTTTTAACTGCAAATTTTAATTAGTCAGCCGATTTATTTAATGCTTTTAAGGGTTTTTAGTATTCTTGTTTTTATTATGGCTGTACACCGCCCTGAGACCTTCGGGAGAAGGGCGGTATAAAAATCAAAATAATAATAATAATAAAAAGTAATATGATACAAAGTTACATATAGTTGGACCAATATTAAGGCAATATCAGCCATCAAGCTCTGTATGACTATACCGCCACACATTTAAGGAATTCTTTCAACAGTAATAAAAACATAGTATATAAAATATAAAAGAAGTAGAAAATGATGGCTCATTAGAGATCATATTTAGAATTGTTATAGACAGATTTTTAGAATTTCATCACCATTTGTTGTCTTTTTTACCATTAAATTATTTGCTCACTTACATTTTCTGAACAAAAGTATTCTGAGGAGTCCAAAAACGGGTAAAAACCCTAAAGCTGAAAAATGTTGAAAATATATAGAGCTATATAGATATTGTATCCCTTTCAGTTTATTATTGTTAATAATAAAATACATTCCATAAAAATCATTAATCTGAAGATAACATTACCAAATGGCATATTTAGCTGCTATTTTCCAGTGATGTAATGAAGCAACCCTTGTAGTAAAGCAACCTCTGTGGAAAATTGGTGTAAAGACATACAGAAAGGAGAAAGGAATTGGTTGCCACCATTATTCATCCCATTTCATAAACAAATGACTAATTCAATTTGAAATAATCATAGCTTTGGAGAAATGATTTTAGAACAATAGACTCAAGGGGTTTCCTCCAGCGACCACCTACTGTCCTATTAATACTACCTACTCTCACTGACTGCAGGAGATGAAGTACCAGTTATCAAACATCACTTATGAGAAGATTCCCATTGCAATACCTTCTTCTGGAGACTTTCCACAAATCCAATGGGATCTTTCAGTGCTTCTCTCTGGTGTCTGCCTAAACTCTCAAGATCTTGGACTGCTTGAGTTCGCTGAGCCTCAAGTACTGCAATCGTTTGTAACAGTCTCTGATAACTACAGAGATAAAGGGAAACAGCTCACTAGTTTTCTATGCACAAGCAAACCAAAGTGGAAGTAGAAAGGAAAACAAAACCAAAACCTTAGTACCCAGCACATTTATCTGAAAGAGTCAAGCAAAAATAAATTAATAGAACCATGGATATTACAAGTATTTTTTAAAAAAAGTCAGAAATTCTTTTTAATAGTCAACAATAGTAGTGCAAACGTTTTTGAAAACCAACAAATGTTGCAGATACAAAAAATCTAGGTGCTGCACAGAATGATAATCTTTTTGTTACTTCAGAATAGGTTTCTAGCTACCTACTGTGCCACTAAAAGACCCGCCACAACCAAACGACTCCAATATCCTGAATCAATATCAGTCTCACATCTATGTAAAGGAAAAAGTGCAACCAATATATTTATAAATATTGCTTAAGAAGATTCTTAACTTCATTGTATGCTTTCTACAAATGTTTCAAGAATGAAATACATATATCACTTCTAGAGGTTTGGATTATAGCTCCAATATAAAAAAGGAGTGTGAACACTAATTTATAAACAACTAGAGAGGATCAAGTTGGGGGAGGAATATTAGACTACATTTTACTCCAACGTTCTTATCATTTTAAATACCCAGGAAGCTAGGCAAATTTGCCCAGAGGTGTGTGAAGAATGAAAACATTTTAAGATCAACCCAAATTTGAATGTGCAAAATGTTGCTCTATAATAAAAAACAAGGCCAAAATACAATGACTCAACAAAAGAGAAACAGATTATTTAAGAATTTTGAAGCTGAACATACTATTTCACCATATCATTATTTCAAAAAAAATGGCAACCGAGGCAAGCTTCTTAGAGACAGAATTCTCTAAGTGCATACTTAGAAAAACTATAAATTAATATAAAAGCCTGTAATTTAATCAAGTCAATCAAAGATTTAATTCTAGAGAGTACGGAAATAACAATCACAGACAACATTCTAATGCTTTGTTCAAAGAAAGCAACTTTATCATTAGAAGTCAGCATTTGTAGTCCAAGGTTGGCCTGTGAGGTCCTTGGTGATCTCAGAGTTTGATTGTTCTCATTTCATTACCTAAATAAATAATATCATCAGTGCCAGAAGGGGTTTGTAAATGTCTACAAGAGAACAACCAAGCTCAGAGACCATCAAGGACCTCATAATAATCTTAGCTCAACTTCCAGTCCACATAAAATATTAATAAATGTATTTCAACCTCCATAATCAAATATTTTGTTTTCAGGTGGCAACAAAGTTATTTTGAAGAGTTTAGGACTGTTTTTTTACATTTAATAAATTTTCATTAGAACTCTATATTAAAAAATCAACATTATAGTGAATGTTTTCAGTCTTCAGGTTATATATCTCTCAGCTTCTTCCTGTCTTTCACACATAAATACAACAAATACTATCTTAAAAAAGAAAAAACGGAAATACATGTCAGCTGACATATAAAACCCTTGTTTGGGTGTCATGGCACTATTGTACACATGATGCCACAAATAAACATAATACAATGATACTTTAATCATACATGAATATGCTGGGATTTAAGTTATTTAGGAGTATGAGCAGTCTGCACTCATATAATAAAGAACCAGATACCATTTAGATTTGAAGTGCTTAGAGTCAGTGACTATATCGGCAATATGAGTACAATTTAACCGGCAAGTCATGTTCTTGCACGTTACATACAATACAAAATTTGTATAACCTAAAATCATGAACATCTTGGCTTTGTTGACTGATATGCTTAACTGATTGCATGGTAGCATTTTCTCACTATAACTGAAGATACTTGGCATATAGTCATGCTGACCACATGACCATGGAAGTGTTTTCGGACAATGTTTCCTTGGCTAAAAAAGAGATGAGCCTGCCCCCTTGAGTCAAACACGATTGGACCTTTAACTTTTTTATATTCTCAAAACAAATCACAATGGAGTATTACATTTACAAGCAACCCCCAAAACAAAATATGCCCAATTAAGCACTGATAATAAAGTACAGTAGGGCTATTATGGTGGAATAGAGAAAGTGCTTTATGATGAAGAAATACTATCACATAGAAGTTCCAGTGCTGTTATTATTAGCAGAGTATTTTAAAATTTTTGCATACAATTATTTTTCATTCTTCATGAGATTTACAGGTACACAGATAAACATAAACTTATCAAAGTAATCAGCCTTTCTGAAATAATGAATTCTATTCAGAAATTGATCAGAAAAAAATATTATCGTGCTTAAAACAAAAATTTCATATTACTAAAACTAAAGTTACCAAACAGAATATACAACTAACATTATACACTAATACAAGAATCTTTAAAACAGACATCAGCGTATCACATTACAGTAACTACTGCTCAATAACAAACTGCAAAAAGCATTATGTTCAATTTCTTTTGGAATTCTTTTTTTAAAGTTGTTATACTGCATACACTTTGTATGCCGCCCAGTTATTTTAAGGTAAAATGGGTGGCCAATAAATGTTACAAACAAATAAAATACATCTCACTTTCTGTCACCGATTGGATTTGTCTTTATCCCATCTGTTCTGATATTTAAAAGGAACTTATATAATAATATCTGATTGTTATTTTTGCACTCTGAACTGTAAAAATAGCTGCATCTCAATCTGTTGAAATTCTGTAAGTTACATATAATATTGATGTAACAAAGCAACTTTTTGAAGATCTGCAATGAATCATTTTGCAAATCTTCTCACTTTGGGGATGGTTCTAGCAGAGATTTTTTGTCATCCAGGCCTTGCCTCAGCAATTCCAAATAACTTCTATTTCTCAGCAATGCTTTTTGCAGTTGGAACTGCTCAGTTTAACATTGAATTTGTTTAAATAGTCCTTTCCTGCTTTGTAAGAGGTTCTTCATTCTCAATGCTTGACAGTTACTGAAGCAGAAAGAGATTCATTATTGTTTCAAGAAGACAAAACTATCATAATCTGTGAAGTTGTAAAATCAGAATATTTTCTCACCTAGGGAATTGTCCCCACTGAGTTAATTGTAGGCTAATGAATCAATCTTCCTTTGACGCTTTAGTAAGAACTTCACAATTTAAAAAAGAGTAATGAATCAACGAACATTCAAATTTCTGCACCAGTGTTATTCACCGCTTATCTTAAATCTGTAAATTTGACAGAAATAGTACATGCATTCAAATTTACAGAAAGATGCCATGCTCAACCTATCTGACAGAAAAGAATAAAGGTTGTGTTGAGTACTTAATTTTTTTTCTTGCAACTAATTAGAAGTATTATATACTGCATTACATATTGCACATGACATTATCAACCTTTATGCTAAAACTTAAAACCTCAAAAATAAACACTTCGTTTAAAAATGTAAGTGTCCTAGAGCAGTGGTCGCCAACCAGTGGGCTGTGAGAAAATTTTGGTGGCCTGCAGGAAAATTTGAGATTTGTATTTTTTTTGTAGTTATATGGTTCCTGTGTGTGTGTCTGTCTGCGTCTGTCATTCTCTATTTTTCTTGCTCATTCTCTTTCTCTCTCTCACTTTCTCTCTCTCTTTCTCATTCTCTCTGTCTGTCTCTCTCTTTCCGTCTGTCTTTTAAGCAGGAACAAATATCACACTAAAATGTAATCCTTAAATAAACTTCAATATTTTGTAATAATTAAACTAACTTTAATAATTTTGCTACATTTAAACAATCTTTAAAGATTTTGTTGTCGTTAAATAAGCTTTTTTAATTTTGCTATATTAAATAGGTGCCTTTATATTAATAAAATGGAAGCTCTCTGATCATTATTTTACAAATGTATGTACCTTTAAAAAAATTCCTATTAGTTGTCTGCTGAATTTAAAACTAGGCTGGCAACCACTGTCCCAGAGAACCACCCAATTAAAAATAAATATTAAATATAAAATGGAGCATGGATTGCAGAAATGATTTTGGAAAAGTGCTTTTGACCTCACATGAGCCAAGTTCCTACCTTCTGTTCATTTAAAAAGACTGCTGTTTTATATGTTTTCAAACTGCTTTCATACAGCCAAATCTTTTTTTTCAGAATTGCTCAGAATCCTGAAGAACAAGAGGCTTTTATAGTAGTTGCTGTGTTCAGCAGGAACATTATCTTCAGGCATTATCTTTAATCACATAATTATTTTTCTTCTGTGTTAAGAAACAAAATTCTGCAATCCAAATATAACAAACATAAATACAATCAAGCTACATTATAAAAGTACAAAATTAAAAAAGAACTGAGCTACACTAAGAGCAGTATTGAATGAGCATATATTTCACTTTGCCAGATAAAGTTCTTAACTGAGACTTTGACTTCCTTATGGAAATATTCAAAGAATGGGGCAGGTTGCTGATGCACCAATATTTGTTATCAGAATTCTCTTCAAAGCATGTTCCCTAGTATTTTAACTTTCTGCCTACCATAACAAACTAGAAATCATGAAAGTAATGCTAATAGCAAACCAGAGAAAAGTCCATTTGTATTTCTCTGTAATCTGAAATCTAAGATCAGATCCCTAGTGAAAGTTTTCTTATTTAAATATCGAATGGTAACTTTTTCTGGCTATTTTTTCCTCAGACAAAATTCCCTGGAAACCAAGAAACATGTTATGATTCAAAATGGAATATACAGGTGAAACTCGAAAATTAGAATATCGTGCAAAAGTTCATTTATTTTAGTAATGCAACTTAAAAGGTGAAATATATGAGATAGACTCATTACATGCAAAGCGAGATAGTTCAAGTCTTGATTTGTCATAATTTTGATGATTATGGTTTACAGCTCATGAAAACCCCAAATCCACAATCTCAGAAAATTAGAATATTGTGAAAAGGTTCAATATTCTAGGCTTAAAGTGTCCTACTCTAATCAGCTAATTAAGCCATAACACCTGCAAAGGGTTCCTGAGCCTTTAAATGGCCTCTCAGTCTGGTTCAGTAGGAATCACAATCATGGGAAAGACTGCTGACCTGACAGTTGTGCAGAAAACCATCATTG
>JANHFO010004048.1:58797-75091 GCA_032468095.1 Pareas carinatus
GTGGAAAAATAAGACATCTCCTGAAAATAAGACCTAGCGCATCTTTGGGTGCAAAAATTAATATAAGACAGTGTCTTCGGGGAAACATGGTAAGAGAAAATGACCAAGCCAAGGTCACCCAGTTGGCTTTGTGCCTAAAGCAGGACTTGAACTCACAGTCTCCTTGTTTCTAGCTTGACACCTTCACTACTCCAGTAAAATTATCAGTATCGAATAGTAGTTCAATCCAATTTTGCATGATTTTGGTAAAGTTGTTTCTACTATTTTGCTGTCTGTATTTTTATGCCTTTAGCAACTGAGAGACATAATCACAGTTAAGCAGATCAACTTTTACCAACATTTCCCAAGGAAACAGACATCTGGCTGTTCACTGCATGAAAGTACTAATATAACGATAAATATCTTGAAACCTAGCATGGTAAAGAATAGCAGTAGATTTATTTATCTGGATTTGATCAGCAATAAACATTAATTCTGGTGACCTTTATTCTGACAAAGACAGCTAGAAATAACCTGTTCACAACAAAAATAATTAGATCATGATCTCATGTGCAAAGGATCTAGCTTTGTCTTCTGAGTCATATTACCCACCAAAACTACTTTTATGATAATAATTGATATCAGATGTTCCATTAAATAGAATTACCTCTATCTTTTTCAATAGGAAAATGTTGTATGTATTAGGAAACTAGTAGTGAAGTTTGTGTTTATATCAAATAGAAGTTAAACACAATCTGAGATTCACATATTTTCTGATTTATGTTCATAATTGGGTTTTTTAACGATCCACACATTATAATAAGACATTTTCCTTAACAAGAGCCTTTTGAGTAAGCTGGGGTGATGATATATAAATTTTCTAGTATAAAATAACTATATTGCAGAAAATTGAAATATTGTATACTTTGTATTTTTAAGCACCTTTTATAGATTTAAAATCTCATTCATTCATTCCAAGTATGTAATTCTGAATGGGTAACCATTCTTAAAAATGCGATAAAGACAATGTAACAAAATAACATATTTAGCATCGAGTAGCATAGCAATGTTAAGAACTCAGCCACATATCCAGGACCCCAGTCCTGACAGTGGAATCTGGCCTTCAAATTCATATGAATGGCCAGCCAGGTTGAGATGTTTCTGATCGCCAGGGGAATTATATCCCAAAGAGCAGGTTCTATGACAGAAAATGACCCCTTCCTGGGTTTCACCAGAGGATACTCCTTAACAGATGGGACCTATGCTATGCATCTCCTGCTTTAAGATGTATCTATAAGGTGATTGGTTCATAAAAGTATAATTGGTATATTAAATTGAAAATATAGTTTATCCAGATATTAATGATACATTTGTTGTGGAATTTACTATAAATTGGGTTATTTAGGCTATACAAGTAAAACTCGAAAAATTAGAATATCGTGCAAAAGTTTATTTATTTCCAGTAATGCAACTTAAAAGGTGAAACTAATATATGAGATAGACTCATTGCATGCAAAGTGAGATAGTTCATTTGTCATAATTTTGATGATTATGGCGTAAAGCTCATGAAAACCCCAAATTCACAATCTCAGAAAATTAGATTACATGAAATCAATAAAACAAGAATTGTACATAGAACAATATCAGACCTCTGAAAAGTAAAAGCATGCATATGTTTGGGCCCCTTTTGCAGCAATTATTGCCTCAATGTGAGGTGGCATGGATGCTATCAGCCTGTGACACTGCTGAGATTGTGAATTTGGGGTTTTCATGAGCTGTAAGCCATAATAATCAAAATTATGACAAATCAAGGCTTGAACTATCTCGCTTTGCATATAATGAGTATCTTATATATTAGTTTCACCTTTTATGTTGCATTACTGAAATGAACTTTTGCACGATATTCTCATCTTTCGAATTTCACCTGCAGTATGTGACCAAATTCTATGAGTTTATTCTAATGCTAAATTACAATTTTAAAAATGCAAAAAAAAGTGTGAGCAAATTGTGGCACCTCAGGTATTGCTGAACTCTCATCATCCTCAAACACTGATGCAGGAGATTAATCCCATAACACTTATAGTTACACTGCCATGCTCTACAGAAAAGACAAAAGTTACATGGCAAGTTTTCATCTACAATATCTATCACTCATATTCCTTTATTGGTTTCAGTTTATAAACATTGGAATCCAAAGAAATTGCAGGGCACAAGTTTATCTTCATCTGTTCAAGTGAATATCCTTTCATAATACTTTATTAAAAATAACTGCAAACTGTTACTGTACATGGGGTGGACTCTTATGCAAAGTTGTTTACATAGCATATATAGGATATAGTTCACAATTTACGACTATCATTGAGCCCAAAGTTACAGCTGCAAGTCGTGCTGATCACTAAGCAGGTTGCCACTTGACCACACTGTATTTTATGACTTTTTGCGATGATTATTAAATAAACACTGTGGTTGCTAAACAAAGACCACAGTTGTTAAGAAAACCCATTTTAGTCAATAGGCATTTTTTGTCAGAAATCAGAAGCACCAATTGTCATAAAAAAAAAAATTTTTTTTGGTAAATTTATTTATTTTATATGCTGCCCATCTCACTGCTGAAGCGACTCTGAGTGGCTTACAAAATAATAATAAAAAATATTAAGAAAAATTTGCAGGAGGCTGCAAGGCCATACATGTGGGCCAGTGGTCAAGTGGCCAAAATACAATCACGCAACTGCAAGTGGTGGTGGCAGCTGTCAAAACTTCAAAGCCATATCACAAGTAGTTCTTGGGAGGGTCCATCACAACTTTGAATTGTCCTAAGCGACTGCCCGTAAGCTACCTACCTGTAGTATCAAACTGCCTGAATTACAGGCAAGACACATTCCATTTCCTAAAGGAAATATCAATATCTAATTTCTCTGAGAACATTGTGTTGTAAAATTACATATTACGAGCATATAGTCATTGGGTTTATCTGGTAAATTCTAAAAATCCAGGTAAAATCTGCTAAAACCCAAGCTGCATCGAACCAAAAAATGACTAAAAGGTTAAAGAGATCAAAAGCTAACTGGTAGAAACATAGGGTGCATATGCATATCTCGTATTTGTTCAGAAGCATGGCTTATCAGGAAGAAGCAAGTGTCTTGTGTACACTATTTGATCATCCTGACTTCTCTCTACCTACCAGTCTAAGCAACTAATCAAACTCAGATGGATATGTTTATAGTTTGTTTTACGTTATATATAAACACAGGCTTCTGGTTTATTCAAAACTTCAAAGCAATAACTGATTTATGATTCTAACTTGTTTGGGCATGAGAAGCTAGAATTCTAAACAAATGCAGTTAATCATGATCAGGTAAACAGAATGATAATGTCCTTGATTCTATAACCCCAATTCAGGTGTTTAATTTCTTTTATCTTCTCTTCCCTAAATTATCGCTTTAGAAAGAAAATAATGCATTGCACAGCTGTGTCAAGTTTGACACTATAATTTACCTCAAACAGACTAATTCATAGTAATGCAATATAAAATTAATATGCTGTAAATAAAATATTGGAAAAGGAATTGACATATATTTGCAGCAAGTAGGAAAAAGCAAGAGTACAATTCCTCACAGCAATTAGCTATATGTGGTAGTGTGGTCAGGCACCTAATTTTAATGAAATAGTAATTATTTCATGAAATTTAAATTGATTTCTGGCCTACAGAATTAATTTCAGAGATTTATCAGGACAAAGAGGTAGGATTGGGGGGGGGAAAACTGCATATTTGAAATTATCTGAAAAGGAAAATGTAGTATCAAATCAATGTTGTTGACATTTACCAATAATTGCAGTTTTCATACAATTTTTCATCTATGTTCTTCCCAAGGATTAGAAATTTGATGGTTTGTTGATTTGGTGATTGAAAGAACTATTTTTTCTTCTCAAGCATTTAGGTTTTTTGCAAATCAGCCACAGGTGTGATATTTTTGTACCTATGAACAATAAACACTCATCTGCTTTCAATTGTGCTGAAAATATATTCAAATAATATAATAATCAATTTGTGCAAGTCCAAGTAAACCTTTCAAGTGATTTGAATTTGAAACCAGTCTTCAACTTCAGTTGCTGGTTCAGCAAATGCTAAATTATGAGTTTCTTTTTAGAAAAGAGTTCTGCATGCAATTTATCAAGATTATCTACTAAAATAGTGCTGGTACAAAAAAAAAGTTTTCGAGTTTTACTCGAAATAGAGGTAGCATACGGTTTTCACCAAACAACTTAACTTAAACTTGACTTAACATAAACTTGAAATGCAAGCCTTCATAAATTAAAAAAAATCTACAGAATATGTTAGGTTAAATCACAAGCCAGAAATGTTTCAGATTTTAAAACGTAAAATCAATATGCAAAATAAAAAACATATTTTATATAAAACACGTTTTTTGAAATAATACTGAAGGACTTCCCTAAATAATAATATTCTAAATGTAAAAATGATCTGTAATTTACATCCTGGAAGGCAAAAAAGTGATTTAATAGCATGACTTTTTAGGATGTTTGCATCCATTTAAGTATCAAAATGGATTTTTGCTTTTAAAATCAACCACTCACTCAGCCCTCTGCCACTTAAAAAATGAATCTCTCAGCTAAAAATTATTACCTGATCTATTTTAAATCTTGTAGGCTGACTAGTAGCAGTGACAACATATAGAAGAGTACAGTAAAACCTTGGATTGCAAGTAGCTTGGTCTGCAAATGTTTTGCCAGACAAGCAAAAAAATGTAATACATTTTAACTTGATAAATGAGTGGTGTCTTGCATTACAAGTGATATCTTGCATTACAAGTGTAGCAGAGCTCAACTGAGAGCTCCCAACAGCCAATCAGCTGTTGGCAGAGGGAAGTCTCAAGAGCCCAGCTGAGCAGCAATAGCCAAATCAGCTTGTTTTAAGTGTTTTCAGGATTTTCTTCCCAAACCAGATTACAGATGGCTGGTAGTAGAATTGAAAAGATACGAGTCAGCTGCTCGAAAGAATGGGGTGGGGGAGAATACAGATTTTAATTATCTTTAGGTTTTTGTTTCACTTCCTGGCCTAATCTGTTAAATTTTGTATTATTGGCAACATTACTTTCAAAATTAATCTGCAGTAGTAGCTGGCTGCTCCTTTATTTATGTTAATGAGCCCGTTGCAACATTGTAGCTTTGGAGGCATCCCCTTTCTCTGCCGGTGTAGAGTGAAGGAAAAAAATGTGTTTCTTTATACTCCAGCGTCTAGTGTGTAGCTCACTTGTTTTCTATTGCGGTTGGGATTTTCTTGTTTTAGGGGCCATGCTATTTTGTTTCTAAAGTTCCAAATCAGTTGTTGGGCATAGGGGTAAGCCTCCAGAGCCCCAGCTGACTGGCATGAATCGTGGGATGGAGAGGAAGAAAGAGGAAGGAGTAGAGAGTGGAAGGGAAAGCGAGGAGGGTTGTGGAACAAATCAGCTGAGTTTCCATTACTTAAGGAGAAATTTGCTTTGATATACGAGTGCTTTGGATTACAAGCATGGTTCTGGAACCAATTATATTCACAATCCAAGGTTTTACTTTAATTATAACTTTAATCTCAATTACAGAATTCAATATAAACTTGTTTCTTGCTAGATAAATATGGTCTTGAATTACATTTATAAAACTGCATAATTAAACTGGTACTATCAGAAATTCTAAAAATCATTATGCCTTTCCTAACATACAAAGTATTCCCAAAGATGAGAGTATGAATGGTAATAGTCATATCCACTTTTTACTAACACACTAACATCAAGGGAAACATGAGTGCTACTAATTTGTTCTTTCAATAAAAGAATCAGGAATTATAAAAGCGTGAACTTCTGTCACTTTAATCATTTAGAGAAGTTAACTGATTAAGGAAAAAGTATCTTCCTTCTAGACCAACTTCATATATCTGTATCTCCATCACTGATCTTGAGCCTGTGCACCACAAATAACTAAACTGGAGTGAGAATGCGGTCAATTCAATAATCAATCCTTTTTGGTATGCACAAGTATCATATTTGTTCAGTTGATCAACATTACTCCTAATTCACAAATTGAAAGATCTTATTGTTCAAATATATGTGTAAGATAATAGATGAGTTTTTAAAATTTTGTTTCTATTTAAATGAAAAAAAAATCATTAAAATGAAGTCTGTGGTGTACAGTCTATTTCCAAATAGATCTTCAAACAGGAAAGCGCCCTTTGAAAAGAATTTCCTACTACAACATTCATATCAAAACAGATTCACATAAAGCTCCTTAACTGTAATGATAGATTAAAAACTGTTAATTTTTCGCTAGATAAAAATTAAATGCCTTATTAAGAAAGCAATTTTTCAAATTAGTTCTAAGATATAGAATTTTGGAAAACTGTAGAAATCTGATTAACAAACAAAAGAGCAGAATCCATGGTTACCATATTTACACATACTCTTTGTTGTGTTTCAATGCCATATGATCTGATTCAAAGTAATACACGTCAGGTTCTTCCTCCTCTTCTTCTACAGAATGAAGACTGGCACTTTCTTTGGCAGATGGTAGGGATGGAGTAACAAGTCTATTTTCTGAAGTTGATTTACTTAGTCCTTCCTCTGGGTGTTCTCTGGAATCACAGTAACTCTCCCTTTCATTTGGAGCAATTTCTGTGTTTGCACCAGATCCATTGATATTAGCAACACTTGATTCTACATTCTTTTCAGAAACAGTGTGATTGCTCTCCTCAAGCTGTCCATTCTCTTTACATGGAGAGTTATGTTTAATAGGGCTAATTTTTGTTGGTCCTGCCCTCCATGGTGATGTTCTCAATGTGTACCTATGTTCTTGAGATTCAGATGCTGATGAAATTGGAGCTGAAACACAGTCCAAAACTGGTGGTCCAGGTTCACTTGAAGCAGTCGTACTGTCATAACTGTCCAGGTTGCTGTTGGTGTTTACAGACTGCTCTTTTGTCGCGGTGCTATAACCCACCACATCTACTTCCTCCTCAGAATCCCTTAACAAAGATGACTGGGTTTCATAAAAGGATCCCGTACCCGTACCTGACTCATGTGTCTGGTTAACAGTTTCCTCAGACAAACAGTTCTTTACTTGTTTATGGTCCTCACATGTTAACTGTTCTTTTGAATTTGTGCAAGGCACACTGTGGTCTATAATACTGTCCTCCTTATTTCTGCTTTGAAAAAATGATGATGAATTTCCATTTTTTGCTATACTTTTTTCCTCCGATGAACAGGAATCAGCACTGTTCTGTGCAGTGGCTCCATCCAATTGACAGTCACCACACTTTGTAGTACTTGAGTCATTCCCATTAACCCCATTGACAGATTGACAACTTATGAGTTCTTCAGTTACTGAAGAATGATTTAGTTTTTCTGCACACACAGTTACCTTTTTAAGCTCCCTTTTATCACCATCATCCAATATAAGACATCGGCAAGCTCGTTTAGTCCCTGGATTGACCGTGACATTGTCTGATATTGAATTTTTTTGTTCCAACCGATCTTTCCCTGTTTTAGAAGGTAGCACTTCTTCTGAACTATGTTGTGCCTCTGAACGTAAGCAACGCTTAATTCTCTTTAAAACTGGTGAAAGAGGTTCCACTTGTTTCTTCTCACAATTTTCCACAATTTGTTTCTCAACATTATCCTTTTCTGAAGTTGAGAGGCCTCTCTTTCTAGGGCTTACCCATGATTCTTTAGAACTCTGCTGCTTGACATCATTAGCTTTCCCATTGCTATTTCCTTTCTGAGTCTGCAGAGATTCTGATTTCTTCTTTGGTGATCTTGATCTTACTTGTGGAAGAGAAGAAACCTCCTCTGGATGAGCTATGCTACGATTTCTTAATGTTCGGCCACAAAAGTTTTCATCCAAACCATTTAACCCCACTGTTGATCTTGTAACACGAGTAGATCGAGAAGCAGCCATACTATGGCAAGTCCCTAATGTATGTTCCTCATGATCCACTCATTCGAAAACCTTCAAAGAAAAGTGAACAAAACAATGAGAAAAGCATTATAGAAATTATATAGTAACTGTATAACTGCACTTCTATCTAGCATATTAATTTCTTTATTCTGATAACATGACAAACCATATATATTTTTACAGTACTAAAAGATTCTGTATTAGTACTGATATTTATACATAAGAGATTAGCTGCAGAAGCAACTGGCAATATGCTCCATAGTAAGTCATGATTTCTATAAAGTAGTTCTGAAATAGTAAGATTAAAAAATTCTGCTATCGTAGAATAATCCAGTTCAATTGCATTTAAGAAATGGTGCAATGTCTTATCAAGCGATGATAGCAATAACTTATTAATTAAAAAAATTAAAGCTCTGGTAGCCAAATTGAAAGGATAAATTCTCATCTAATTTTCAGTAGTGCACTGGTAATCTAACAATGATAATCAACATTTTAATTAATCTTATTCTGAAAAAGGCAAGATGAAAGACTTCATATTAATCTGGAGTTGATTTGTCTAATCCAATTTTATATTGACTAAGGGTTATTTATATAGATTATGTGTTAGTCAATAACTGTATCTGTATTTTTTGTTTGTAGTTATACTGTTGTCATAGTATTCTCCTTAATAAATAAAAGATTCCTGAAGAAATATTTATGAAAAACACAGATCTTGAAGAGAAATATGATTTATGCACAAAACTAAAAGAAATTATCACTGGTACTATTATTTTAATTAACAAATGTTGCAGTAGAAAGTCTTCTTTCAATAGTTGTAAAAGGAAACTAGAATGAACACATTGAACAATGGATCAGACTATTATCAATTCACCAGTAAGAATTTTAAGTACTTTGGAACTAAAATAGAAGATATGTATTATACTTACTGGAAACTAAATTTGTGGGGTTTTGCTGATCAGGCACAAATAAAGCTGGAACTGGGAAAGCAGTCAGAGATTTTTTTAAAAGCAGATTTAAAATTGTTTTCTACTTTTTAATTCGAAAGACAGGATAGTGGAAAGTTAAAATGCATATTTTTATAATGGGATCAGTATTTGAGCATTCAACAAGATGTAAAAATTTGAATATATTTGTCTCTTGGAGACAAAAGAAAAACAACGGCAAAAAAGTCAATGAAGAAGGAATTAAATTTAATTAAATTCTTTGCAGATAAAAGGAACACAATTTTATTTTAACTGATTCTTTTGAGAGAGATCAGGTCAACAAAAACATTTTTGGAAAGCAGGCTCTGGTATTTTATGAGAAGAGGAAATATCTAAATAACAGAATAAGCTCAAAACACAACTGAAACTTCAGGTTCTGTTATGAAATGTAATTTTCACAGTCAACCAGCTTAAATGAGAAACAACTAGTACATGAGTTTGAATTAATTACATATGTGACATGATCTGTGTGACACACTACTTCAAATTCTCCAATCACTCTTATTCTAGATAGGAAGAGTTTTTGTTTTCTTTTGAGAGATTGCAGAGAAAACTCTTGAAAGAAAAGGGGCAAAAAAGTGTTACAAGGGTGGGAAACCAAAAGAGTTATTAATATTCTCAAGCATCCAATTAATTTTCTGGTAAAACAGAATTTCCAGATTACAACTGAACCAGAAAGGAAACTGGATTCTACAATCTCTGAAGAATAGAACAAGAATTTGACAAAAACTGTGTTAAATTTAATTGTGCACTGTGGATGTCAGTTAAATATTGTTACTTTACAAATTTATAAAAATTGGGCATTCAACTCGTAGCTTTAATTATTAAATCAAGTCTGGGCTACAAAAAATACCTTATTCTGCTTTGCAGGGTGGTTTTTTATATATAACATAAATATCATTTGGGAAATCTAAACCCTGCTCCTGCTAGCATTGTGTTAGATCTTGTGGTCTACAGGGGCAAAGCATCAGATATTATATTCAATCTTCATCTGGATTTTTCTCCTACGTTTGAAATTGGATGCTAAATGATCTTTTCCCTTAATATTATTTTGTTTTCATATATACAACTAGCTGCCAGTACCCATGCTCCGCTATGGGGATTACCAAGAAGATTGAACGTTGAGTAAGAAAATACAAGCATGTAATCGAGGCCTCGGCCAGATTTCCCCCCCCAATCCCCATTTTGAAATTTTTGGTCCTGCTGCTCGCCTGCCCTGCTGTTCCTCACCTTGTTTGGAGATCAGAGTGCTGTAATTGTGCTCTCCCCAAAAACTCAAAATCAAACAATAAGCTGTGAAAGCTCTCCAATCAGGAGAAAGGTAACAAAGGATGTTGGATATTTTGTCCAATCAGAATCCTCTACCCACCTGGAACTAAAATTTTAAAGTCACTCACTTAACAATTAATATTTTGAAAAATCTTTTCTTGGTGAGCGCCTAGATGCCAATACGAACCTATGTACCAAATTTCATGTTTGTAGCTTGTATAGTTTTCGAGATCTGGTGATGAGTCAGTCAGTTTTTTGCATTTTCCTACATTAGAAGGTATTATTTCTTTTTAATAGAGTTTAATTTTGTTGATCTCCTATGAGATATGTTTATCTCTCAACAGGGGGAAGGATTGCTGATACTATTTTATATCTTTTGTCTAGTAAATGCCACAAAGGAACATGGTGTGCGAGCTCTATTGCTCACAAATACCAGAGCTGTGGAGAACATGTCAAGGTAGATGTTCTTTAGAAAGTAAGCGATGACAGCAAGGATTGTAAAACTGTTAACCCAAGAGCCAGGCTAGAATGTGAAAAGTTTTTTGGCACATGTTTGAGACCGCCACCTTATTACTAGACAGAATTGGAAATGACTAAATTTACTTTACAAGCCATTGATTTTTTTGTATTATTTTGGGCCACCAAGTCAGTGCCAACACTTAGCAACCACATAGATTATTTTTCATGAACAAACTATCAAACTCTTTATCAAATAAGTAATGAAGTATACTTAAACTTTGAAATCAGAATGGTAAATAAAGCAGTAAGAATGGTTAATTGTCATGCCAGCTAAGCATAGCACTTGCAGCAAAAATTAGATCAATATTCCCCCAAATTTTTCCTTCATTAATTACCCTAAATCACTTATCAGAAAGTCCTCTTTATCCAGTGTAGGTAAAACACTTTAAGTCAACTTAAATATCACTAATGTGATTGGGTAATAGGGTTTATGTGTCATTATCCAAAGAAAAACCACTTTTATCCAATTTTGGGTACTTTATCCAGTTTTAAGAAATACTACATTATATGAGTATTCTTTAATGCAGCAATCTTTCTCATTTAATGTTCCATTCCAAGCAAATGCTTTTAAAAGAAGGGAAGAAATATATTTTATTTTACAAAAAGTGATTTCTTTGGGGTTGTCTGGGTACAAAAATATATTTCTTAATATACTATTCTGCTCCTTCTTTTGCCACCTCAGTATAACATTTTACAAAAGGAACACTTCTGTGTGATACTTATTTTGCTGTCTGAATATGTATTCCACAGTTCCCCTTGTATGGTTAGAACATAATCCCTGAAGGTTAATAAACCAGAATTCAACAAGTTCTCCTATGATTATTTGAAAAATATTATTTTTATAATCTTAAACAGCTTACACATATTCAAGTATACACTACTGCATTGATTCACTTTAGATTTATTTTATTCTCTGTTCATCTTTGAAAAAGATATACAGACAGAAGAATCTAAGTTTGCTAAATTGAAATGGTTTCTTATTTTATTTTTGATAAAAAAACCTGAGTGATATTATTACTGACTTTATTTATTTAATTTACGATAAACAATGTCTCCAAAATCTGATATCATATATCATTTTGCATTGTTTTCTAGTACAATGGAGTATCATTTACATAGGACAGCATAAGCCAAATTTTAAAATATCAAAAGAATATTACAACTGAACACAAGATTTGCTATAGAACTTTTTAAAAAGATAATATGGATGAGACATGGGGAGACTCAGCTGAGTAAGTGGACAAATTTGATCAATCCTGAATCTGCTTGATTCCAGATTTTACAATGATTTCTCATTTCTGGTTTCTAAGAGAACATTTTTTTAAAAACGCTTTTGCATTTCAAAGCAAATTATCAGTCATTCCACTTTCAGCCACACTGACTACAAAATAAAATGTTATTTCACAGAATTTGCGTTATTTCAACTATGCGTGTCTCAAGGGCAAAGATAGGGAAGACAATAGAGTTTGTAAAAGCAAGATATGAATAAGATATCAGTTCCAAGCAAAACTGGAGAATAATCCATATTCCCCAGTTGACAATGATAGATAATAGAAGCACTATTAAAGAACTGTACTCAGGTCCCATAATATTATGTGAAAGCTTCTAAAGACAGTGCTAGTGGCTTTCTATGTTTGCATCAATACTTTTTGAGATACTTTCCAAAACATTATATTATTTTCTGTTGATAAAACATCCCTAAGTTTTAAAAAATAAAGAATACTCCACCCCCCAAAAGATGTTAGCTAGAATCAATTAATAATGCGCAGGTTTAATTAATATCCATTATTATCCATTTAATAATAATATCCATAAGATATTATAAATAAGATAACTTATTCATAACATAACTGAAAGAGGGTGGGGAAATCTGTGTGTATTTGTGTGTGAGAGAGAAGAGAGAGAAAGAAAGAGAGAAGAGATAGAGTATGCATATCTAACTACATCCACTTGTCTATGATGCAAATACTATGATTTCCATAATGAGTTAATTTAGCTGCTCAAAACCAGTTGTCCAGTTAACAAGTTTTCAATTGTCATTATGTAAGAAGATGCAACATAAGATGATGCAGGGAATGTCATCAAATGTTTTTAGTTCCCAATACAGCATCAGTTCTATGCAACCAGTGTTACTCCCCAGACAACCCAGGGGTAGAACCTCTAAGGTATTTGCAGGGTATCTCCAGGGTAATCAGTGATAGAAATTGGAGCTTCTTTGTGAAACTAAGCTACAGCTTTATAAATAAAATTATAAAGCTTAAATATATGTAGTCTTGTTCTTCAGCTACTATCAAACACGTTGAGAAAAGGTCTAAGCACAAACTATTTAAGAGGTTAAGGAATGAGGCAAACAGATCTTCCAAAGTAGGCACCTATCAACAAATATTTAGATAAGCAGGAACCAGCATCTGATAAACACAAACAATCAAGGAAGAAGCAATAAACCAATTAAAGTTGGTAGGATAGTCTAGAACAGTGATGGTGAACCTATGGCATGCATGTCACAGCGAGCATGCAGAACCCTCTCTGCTGGCATGTGAGCCAAGTCGCCCCAGCGCTGACCATGCTCAGAAAAGAGTAGTGGCGTCATGCTCAGAGAGTAGCGATGTCGGGCGATGACATCATGAGTCACGACTCATTAGTCGCGTCTCGTCTAGGCACTTGGTGTCTAAAAGGTTAGCCATCACTGGTCTATAACATATAAACTGTCAACAAGCTCCATTCCTCCATGCAGTGATGATGTTACCTAGGCTGGTAATGAAATGTCTACGGGAAGAGAAGCAAGATCAAAAACCAAGGATTCAATAAAAATTAATAATCAACGAACTGCCCACAAAATTATCCCATTTATAAAAGTAACTGATCTCCTTCTGCATGTACCAGTCACTTTCTCTTACACATTTAACCACACATATAAAAACAAAAGATCCAGTTTGATGAGTGGTTAAGGCATAAGGTGAGAAAAAAGAAAGTGAGTTCTAGTCTTGCCTCAAGGAGTCAGCTGCGTGACCTTGAGCCAGCCATTTTCTCTCAGCCCTAGGAAAAGGCCAATGGTAAACCACTTCTGAAAAACCTTGCCAAAAAACCTACGGGGACTTGTTCAGACAAGAAAAATATATACACAATAGATACATTCCAATACTGCCTTCTATAAGAAACTATTAAAAATGTACAAATATAAAAAATAAAATGGGATGGAGATGGGGTGAGAAGTAACAGCATTAGGAAAGGAAAAGTAGCAGATGAAGATAAGAAAAGGGAAACAAAGAATATAGGAAGAACAGAACGAGGGGGGAGAGAGAAAGATCCAGTTTAGGCATACTAAAGCAAACAACTCCCAAGAAGCAGCTGTTTTTAAAGATAATTTTCTGTGTTTTACAAACTAGGCCCCGCTAGATAGGGTATTAAAGTTCTGAACTACTATGAAGTATTAGGTAGGGGAATCAGTGCATTCTATATTCATGCCCCAATTTTTATTTTCCAACTGAAACTCTATTTTAATTGAAAGAGGGATTATTTTGTTGTCCCATGAGTACTATTGTTAACTAAGATTATTTTAACTTTTGCAAAACTCAAATTCATTAAGAAACCTGGTACTTCTGTGAATACAAGTAGCCTTTGTTTAGTGACTGCCACTGACAGTTACCTGTTTAGAGAAGTAATGATAATCATCTGTACAATTACCTGTATATATATCTTTTCAATTAACTTTATCCTCTAATATATAAGAAGGATAGAGGAAGTATAAATAGTAGATACAGACAAAGGGGGAGGGAAATTAAACAATTATAAATAGTTCCTGCAATGTTTTGGGACTATAAAGATCTACTTCCTATAGAATGTTGAAACTATATAGTGGTTCAAAAATTATTATACTAAAAAATGAAATTTTCAACAGAATTTTTAAAAAAAGGCAAATCACAAAATTTTTAGAGATAATTCCAAGGTTATTTGCAAGATAAATAAGAAAATAGTGCTATTAAACCATTGCTCCTTGAGCTTAAAACTTTCCACTTTCCTCCCTTCCCATTTTTTAAAATAAGGATGCAAGCATGCACTTGTTTCTGTTTGATGTGGAAAACCTACTAAACTGTAAATATATAAATAATGGAAATAGCACAAAGAAATAGATATTAAAAAAGAATTCTCATAAATATAATTTATCAAAATAATCTCAGTATCAGTCAAACAGAAAAGCTTGAGATATGCTAATTATATCTATAGCCCGATACTTTTAAGCTTGAAGCACACTATGCATCCTGTTTTATTGAGACTCCTGTTGAAGAAATGTTTTAAAAAATTAATGAATTTTCCTTTACAAGAGCATTTTCAAAGTTTAACATCACTAAGGCATAGTCGTATGCCCAAAGAGCAATCACACTCTAATGCCTTTTTAAAAAAACTCCCTAAAATGATTTTGTGGACTGTGTTTTGGCTCTTGTGTAGTTTCCAAAGTGCCTTTAAGTATTTTTAATTTAACCAGGCAAGTTAAATTGCAAGACTTGCCAATTTGGGTACGGAACAATAGTGGCAATGCTGATTCCATAGGGTCTCAACAAGTTCCTCTCAGAAATTCTCTGGGTTTTACACACCTTGGCCAATTTCCCTGCCTATTTCATAACTACTGTTACCAACATCTATCTTTCTGGCAGATGCATTTACTTAGGTATGCTACTCCTTAATCTTAGTGTATGAAAAAACATAGGATCCTTGCAGTTTGTATGAAGATAAAATAAATAATCCCACCTCCTGGCCACAAAAGCTCTGAGAATAATGGAGCACACAAAACATTTCAGATGCAATATCAGATTGATTTACTGTGTGTGTGTGCTTGTTACAAAAATCTTATTCTATAATCTTTGAAAAAATGTTATCTATATCTTGAGAAATAAAGAATCTCTCCAGCAAACCAATCCTTCTTGATTTTCTCGGGTATCCCTTGAAAATTGCAAACTTAAATCAGAAGCTTAGGAGACAAATGTTTCTTTCAATTTTTACTAAGGTAATTATTGCCTGAAACAAATGTACTTGGTTCAGTTATTCCAGGATTTTCTCAGTTTCTGAGCATTCCAGCTGTTGTCTTTTCTGTTAGTCTCTAGATCCTGTCCGATGGCAACCCTGAGTGAGCCCAATGGGGTACTTAAAGGGGACCATCTGTTCACATGTTTTAAACACAAAAAATAAACTATATATAGAAACTAATTTTATATTTAAAGCTGCTGTTGTTCAGGCTCTATTGTGGCTGGAAATTATTTTTCGCCCTTCCTTTATCTTAGTTTCATTCTATCACTTTGTATTATTTTCCATTATTGTGGCAGGGGGGGGTCAAGGTTGAGGTTTGGCTATCCGTGTAATTTCAAAATGAGATTGAGCGAGAACTAATATAGTCTATTCCCATAATATTGCAACAGTGGAGAGAGTTTTTTATACATGCACATTCGTCTGTGCTCTGCTACCCAATTTTTCAGGTAAGACATGTTTTTTTAGCAGACACATTTCCATCCTGCTCATCGGGTAGTTGCTATTTCCTTCTTCATGTCCCTCTGACCTCTTAGAGGGGATAGTACTCTGTTGTAAAATTCTTTCCCCTACATTAT